>QLPA01000903.1:0-22518 GCA_003313945.1 Lactifluus pinguis
CATATATATTTGAGCTATGAAACTACAACACTATCTAGGACTATGTACAGGTGGATAATCCAATGGTTCCATAGGCCTTGGTGAAACAGCCCTGGCAGGGGTGGGGCTGCAGGCCATAGAGAGGTGGTGGTAGCAGAGGCAGAGGCATTGGACAAGGCACAAGATGCAGGGGGAGGCATGGGACAAGGCACATGAATGCAGGAGGAGGTGCAGGACAAGGCATGTGAATGTAGGAGGCACGGAACAAGGCATGTGGACGCAGGAGAAGGCACATGAGGAGGCACATGGATGCAGGAAGAGATGTGGGATGTAGAAGGAAGCGTGGGGCACAGGAGGCACAAGAGAAGGGGCATGGTGCAGAAGAAGGCAAGGGATGTAGAAAGAGGCACAGAAGGGGGTGCAGGAAGCGCAGGAGTAGGTGCAGGAGGTGTAAGCGGCACAGCAAGCACAGAAGGGGTGGAGGCAGTAGTGCAGGAGGTAATGGTCTAGACAGCAGAGGTGGTGAAACAAAGAAGTTAGGACGCATTGAGGCGAGGCAGCCAGCATGACAACATACCAGAAAGAGGCACAGAAGGCATTGGAGCAGACAGTGTGACACTGTAGACCACCCTGCAGCAGAGGAGGAGGTACAAGGAGATGTGGGGTGTGGGAAGCATAGGAGGTGCAGTGACAGCAGAGAAGATGGAAGTTGCAGGAGGGGTAGTGCAGGCAGGGAAGGCAGTGGCACAGGAGGCAAAAAAAAAAACAGTTGGCACACATTGCTAGTGTGGCAGGCAGTATACAATGTACCTGGGAGGAGGTGCAGCAGGTGCCATGCACCATGGACCTCCTGCAACTCACTGATTCCAGAGGGGTGCAATTTTGAGAAGGGGAAAACAGTGAGGTGGTGCTGGTGTAGAATGCAGAGGACATGATGGGGGCAGAGAACATGATAAGGGCAGAGGATGTGATGGGGGCAGAAGTAGAGGTAGAGGCAGAGAAGGCATGGCAAGGCGTGGCAGAGGCAAAGGAGGCAGAGTGGGATGCATTGGAGCAGGGGGAAGTTAGAAGAAAAAAAAAAAATCCAGACATGTGGCAGCACAAGATGGCAAGTGGTGGTGGTGACAGAGGCCACAACACTGACAGAGGGGACAGAGGAAGAATGAAAGCAATAGGACAACGAAAATCAACATTAAGTAAATAAGAGTAAATAATGAGGCACATGGTTGCTGCACCACCAGAACAACTTAGAAATTTTATGACTTTGCATATTTTTTGGGCTGCAGTTAAATTACATAAATTATTTCTATTTACTTAGTGCAATTAAAAGCTTCTTAAGATTCCATTAGTTTGCTTAAACTATTTATTTACTTAGCGTGATTAAAGTTTGCTTAGTTTTTGTTATTAGCCATGATAAAATCTCCTTAGTTGTGCTGAGTGTAGATTAATGTGCTTTATGTGCTTAACATGCTTAAGCAAAAAAAATGGAAACTTTTATCAAGCAGATGGCAGTAATTAAGACCATTAAGCAAAGTAAGTGCAATTAATCACTATAATTACTGTAAGAAAAATATGGGGTTTTCCTGATGAAAGTGCAACAAGTAAGAAAGCGTAGTGGTAACTCACCTTAGCCAGTTGAAGAAACCACTGAGGGAAAAAGACACTGTGAGAGGGGCATTTATATGCTACCAGTATCATATGTGCCATGTGAAAATGTGTGTGGGGTCAAATGTCCTCAAAAGTAGTAAAAAGAGTTAGGGTCGGCCCATGTACAGTATGAAGACTACAAGAAAGGGTAGAGTACTTGTAAAATGATCAGCCCCACTTGTACCAATTGTAATAAGACATATACTAAAATTTATGAACTGGACAGCCCCTAAGCTAATGAAGCATTATGTTGATGATGGCACCATCAATGGTGCATCACTCAAAGAACACTGAGATGATGACAAAGCTATGCTTATTAATTTGGTCATGTTATCAATCCCCAATTTGGTGTTCAATTACATCAAGGGTAAAGCAAACATGAAGGAAGTGTGAGACACATTAAAGCATATATATAAAATGTGATCACCACTGGCTACCATTGAGTTATGTGTTGATCATCTCATTTGATTATCTTATCCTGTTTCCAATTGACTATTAGTTTCACTTAAGTCTCATATTAATAGGGTCGTTCACAGTAGCCATTATTTTGCTCATTAATTTGGCCATTCTTATGATTCCCACCAGCTATCCTTACTTTATTTTTCTGTTCTCATCCCTTCATTGCCACCACTGATAAGAACAGAAGAAAAAAGTAAGGAAAACTGATGGGAATCATGAGAATGGCCAAATTAATGAGCTAAATAATGGCTACTGTGAAACGCCCTAATGTTACCTTAGCTACTGATTAGAGTAGGCTAGAATGTAAGGCACATTCTCGGTGCTCACATGAATACCTTACTATTATCTTGGTTCCTTAATATTCCTTCACTACGACTACTGCTATATATACCCTACATACAGTAGCTAGCTCCCTTAGTTCTGTACAAGCTAGTGCACAAGAGTCTGAGGTGAGGATTGTTGTTACATTTGTGCCTGGCATGTACTTACTGTGGACAGCCCTATTTGGCATTGTCCTTTGACAGATAAATACATATAGTTCTGTGCAAGCTAGTGCATGAGAGTCTGAGCCCTATTCAGCATTGTCCTTTGACAGGACAATCCTCGTGCATGCCTGTACCTATTGTTACAGGTTATGGGCCCTGCACCCACTGCTACTGTACTACAGATGTCTGCTCTTACCACTTCACCCCTTGCCAATGCTGCCGATCAACTCACTGCTAGTATTCCTCGCCTTGAACCCAATGGCTCCAATTGGGCTATCTTCTCTCTTCACTTCAAGGAGGCCATGCAAGCTGCTAGACATTGGGGCTACTTTGACGGATCCACCAAGTGCCCTGTCCCAGCTGATTCCTCTACTACTACACAGGAGGAGACAGGCACTATGGAGAAATGGGATCATGAAAATACCATGGCCCACTTCCTACTCTCGCAACACCTTCTCAATACCACAGCCATGCAGATGTCCATGAGGAGTCATCAAGGACATGTTGAATGAGTTTGCCATCACTGCAAGCCAGCCACAGTTGGGCTTATTCAACTCCCAGGTCATGCACCATATTGGGAATAGGGTCGTTCACAGTAGCCATTATTTTGCTCATTAATTTGGCCATTCTTATGATTCCCATCAGCTATCCTTACTTTTTTTTTCTGTTCTCATCCCTTCATTGCCACCATTGATAAGAACAGAAGAAAAATGTAAGGAAAACTAATGGGAATCATGAGAATGGCCAAATTAATGAGCAAAATAATGGCTACTGTGAAACGCCCTAATGACACCAACAGCGTGGTGTGAGTGATTACAAATACTAGTATTTTTTAAACTCAGGAAAAAAAGTGTTGATGATGAGTAATTTTGATCACTAGTTACTGAAGCATAAGCATTACCATGTCGTTGCCTGTTTGTTCTCACCATCACTGCCTCCTGCCCTCTCTCCCTCATCTTGTGCCTTTACCTGCTGCCACCATTGCCCACCTCTCTTGTCACCCGCCTCCTCTCCATTGCCACCATCGCTGGCCTTCATTGCCCACCTCTCCATCGCTGCTATCACCCACCTCTTCTCCGTCGCCACCCATCGCTGGCCCCCTCTCTGCAGCCACTATCACTGGCCCTCTTGCACCGCCGCTGCTCATCTATGACAGTGTCTCAGTGTTGCCAGACCTCCCCCTGCTGCCACCACTGTTAAGAGGGTTCACTGGTGCGTTATATGATTTTTTTACAACTTTTCACACTAATGTTTTTATCTTGTCCTTTTACCTCTATCTCCCTGCACCCCTTTTGAAGACTGGCACAGAGGGGGGTCTCTGCACCACCATAGACGGTCTCTCGGTGTCATGACTGCTTGGGCGTCGCAGTTGTGGCCGTCCCAGTGTCTGACGCCAGTGATACATGCTATTGTGTGGCAGCACCCCAAAACATCACCCAAGTCTCATCGCTGCTACTGCCGCTGCTGTGCACAGTTGCCTGGTCGCCTCGCTGCTGCTGCAGTTGCAGTTTCGCTATCTCAATGCCACTGTGGCTCCGGCACCGTCCCTGCTCTGACAGACGATGCACATCCCCTCGCTGCTGCTTTGCTGTCGCCATTTTGCTATCCCGCCACCGCTGTCGCTATCCCGATACCACCCTGCAACATGTGCCATTGCACACTATCCTCAGAACACCTGCTCTATCACCCTATCTAGGACAGGCCCAGTATACGAATGCACACAATAATATATTAAGCTTATGTATATTTTTGTCTTTGACTCAAAATGACAGCCATGATATGTACAACCTAATCATCAGTGTGAGTGTAGGGGGAACACTTTGGGGGGGTGTGGGCATGGCCCTAGGTATGCTGCAAGTGCCCAGGCATGCTCATCTCGCATCGGGTTTAGCATGTTTACCTGATCACTCTCCTCCAGCATAGGGATCTAGCTGAATCCGCCGCCGCTTGCCCTTGGTGACACCAATGCTCCGTTCTGTTAGCCCATGTTCCTTGGGCAACCACTTGCACTTTGACACCTGTTTGACACCCATCCGCTCAGCCGTTTCTGTCCAGGAGTGCTGATTGGGTGCAATTACATCTTTACGAGGTAATGATGTGCTAGCACCTTCCATTGATGCAATTGCTGCTGTCAGGCTATATTTGGCTGAGCAGATGGCCTCCATGACAGTGTGAGAAGGTGTCATTTGATCAATGAGCACCGTAATGTCCTGTTTGAGTGCTTGCAGGCTCTCCTCTGGTCCGACAATGCGTCGAGGGATGCCTTGTGTCTGTGAGGGACTCGGGGGTGCAGCGAAACTGATAGGCTCTGGAGATAGATGTGGGAAATGCAGATAGATTGCACTAATGTGTTTGCAGAACTGAGCTCTGGGAAAATCTGCACAATCACAAGTTGCACAATTCAGATCTATTGCATAATAAGAGCCAGGCCAGGATTGGGAAGCGACATGAAATTGTGTTGGGTCAAACTGGAGAATTGAATCAAGAGATATGCCCTTGGTGGTTTTGAGTATATCCCGCTTCTGCTTCCCTGAAAGGTCTGGCCCCACTAGTCCGTCAATTTGATACTTGTGTCGATCCTGATAATGCGGGTCCATCTCCTGAACTAGTATGTACATGACATGATCAATCCAGCGATTTTGCTTGCCATCTAGAAACTGAGATTTTAATTTATGATGAAATCTAGATTAAGTTAGCTTTATCTTATTGGAACAGAAACCAATTACATACACTTCAATCAACATATTAGTATTACCCTCCTGAAAGATAGATCTGCCTTTTTGTGCAGCTATTGACCATTGATCGACCACTGGCATCCATGATCTTGTCAAATAGTCAACAACTGAGTTAGGGGTGGATGGATCAGTGAAGATCTCTGTCTTGATCTTATCAAACTTGGCACAACTATCTGTTTTCACCCATTTCTGGACCTTTTCCCACAGTGCCAGGTGTTTAACTGCGGAAAAGTGGGCCCACATCGCGTGTAGCACATGCCATGTGCATAGAAGGATCCAGCTCTGTGGATACACTTCCTTGATTGCTGCCATCTGTGCTTGATCCCGATCTGTCATAATAATTGATGGCCGGACTGCCGGACTGTGATCCTTTACCCAACTGATAAAGAATAAGATCGTATCCGTGGTTGTATTCGATGTAAGCATCCAAGCAACAGGCATGCCTATTCAGTAAGATAAGCGATTAATCAAGATCGCTGATTAGATCACTCACCACATCCCCAACAATCACACACAATGATTGTAAACAGGAGAAGATCTTGATATTGAGTGGTATTATGTGTTGCATCAATCCCAATAAATCCATCACCAAGGTGCCGGAATGCGTCCATTTGAAAGCTAGTTTGAAAGCAGAGCACAAAGGCATCTTGTCGCAATCTTGAATCAGGGGGTGGTAGATCTAGCCTATCTTTGTAAAATGTATGCATGTCATCTGCTTTGAATCTGTCAACCCAAAGTCTAGCTAAGATCACATCTTTTGGATGCAGGCATATGCTTTCTTGTTGAAGTAATTGCGATACCCAGCTGACATCCACTAGCATAACATGTCTATCCCAGCTACCTTCAGGTGCCTTATTCTTGACAACACGTACCTAAACTGAATGTATTAGATCAGGCACATAAGGCTCACCTGGGAGCTAAGTTTTAAAGACTGCCAGCCACACACCATATCACATAATGCCAAACTTTTTGACTCTAGTGCATTGAATCATATGTCCCCCTTCTATGAAAAATTCACCACATACTGTCAAATCCCACCACAGGCTATTATTGTTATGATTGCAGGCGACTCATACACTTTCTCATTGTGTGACTTGGACTGCTGCTTCTGTACATCTTTATTTATTCCTTACATCAATGCCCTGCCTCATCTTGTGGATGGACATCCAATCAATCTTATGATTGATCTTGCCTCCCTACATACATCCCATTACCTCACCAATCACAAGTATGTACTGCTTCTTTGATCAGACTTATTTAGCACTGAACAGCCACAAGCAGCTGATGAACAGCCATGCAATGACTTGCTGATTCGTGTCTGTTCTTGTAAGATCAGAAAGCTGTATGAAGACATCCACAGCCCCTATGGCTGTGGAGCTGTGTTGTGGCTCTGTTTTGTGTTCTCTTATTTACTTTTGGCTATAGTGTCATTGTGTATTTAAGTCACATTGAGGCAACTACTGAGACCTTAACTCTCAGTTTTGTTTCACAATCTAAGTTATTTTATGACAATCTAAACATTGTATTGAAACTAAGTATCTGAGAGATCCTCATTATCTAAAGTAAGTTTGACATTGCTGCTTGCAAAGTCTTCACTATCTGAACTATAAGTCAAAAGTTAGTGTTAGGAGCACTTCACTCAAAGGTCCCGCTTAGAACCTTAACAATTATTGCTGCCAATAAGCAGGTATTTTATGCAGTTGGCATTGGGGACCTTAGGATAGAGGTCCCACATGAAAAGTCATTCACCCCCATCATTTTGTAAGAGGCCTTGCATGGTTCTGATATGGCTATGGTCATAGTATCAATATCTCACATCACTAGAGCTGGAAGTTTAGTCACATTTAAGAAAAATTGTTACACCATCAAAAATTCACAAGGCAAGACAGTCAGCATGATTCATACCAATTGAGGTGAACTGTTAGGAACGAGCAGTTCCTATGTCCCAAAATGGAATATCAGGTTTACATAGGCCTTAGTGAGCGACACGCTCAGTAAGGTGTCAGGTTCAGAGGAACTAAGTTGCACGCACAGTCAACTTAGGATCAGCAGTGACTTGCAGCATCACTGAATGTGTGAGAAAGGAACAGGAGTCTTCAGGAATTCAGAGAGGAAACAGAAAACAGGTGTAAGCTCATATTGAAGACTTAAGTCCAAGCTGGTCTGCTTGAGACTCAAGTGGGGGTCCTTATATACATGAGCTACGTAGTCAGAAGGAGTCATCGTGACTCATGGTGATGAGTCATAACGAGTCACCATGAGTCGAGTCCTTGTGTGACTCAGAGTGAGTCACACAGCTTATGTAACCATACAGTACTCAGTCTGGATGCAAGAATGTAGGTAAGTATGAGGAAATTTGACGTAAGGAGGTGCAGTGATGAAGTGACTGTAACATGGACTCTACAAAGTTGAACACAGTGTGACAGCTTCAGCTACAGTTATGCTTTTTTTTTTTTGAATTGCATGCCCGAAGGCGATTGTTTATTGTCCCCATGAAAATGACAAGACATGTGCTACGACTGAGCTACTACTCTGTGCGTAAAGAGTAAAGAACATGAATGGCTGAACAGGCCCCAGCAGCGACTATGGCCAGTGGACATGACTCAAGGGACATGAGACTAAGGGGTGAACCCATACTGGACTCCTGAACCAATGCACGACCCCACCCTAAACCCACAAGGATGAGAAGACAGACCTATGATGTAAGCACTAACAGGAGGTGAGGGGCAAAACCTAAAAAACCCAGTGAAGGGAAGAAAAAGGAAAGTCTGTGTGAGGAATTGTGGCCAAAAAACGGCATCAGGAGGGGTGGGAGTGAGCAGCACCCAAAAGAGAAGACTTGAGGGGCCTGGGAAGCCAGGACAGCAGAAGTGTGAGAGCCTGTCACCTAAAAAGGGAATGGGCTGCCAGTAGGCCAGGAGGAAGGCACAAGGTAGGAGGGTTGAGGGTTAAGAGGGGTGTGTCATCCAGGTGCTGCAAAGCAGTGACAGCGGTGAGCAGGAGTGGTGCCTGCACCTAGTGAAGAGGGCCAGGGCGGGGTGGTGCAGGAATTGGGAGGTAGGCCCAGTGAAGGACCAAGGATGCCATAGGGACACAATGAGGGGTTGTCTTGACCTCAACCAGACCAGCTGGCAGCGGTGGTCAAGGGTGTGTGAGAGGTGGCAGCAGGAGAGGTGGGCCTACCCCAGGAGGCCCAATGACTGATGACAAGATCATACTGGGGTGGGACTTAGGCCCTGTTTGGCAACTGTGTTTGTTTCAACAATCTTGAACAATCAACATTGATTGTTGTGTTTAATTGTTGTGGTGGCTGAGTATGTGACTTTTGTGACAGGATTGTCAGACATGCCTGCTTACAACACCACAACAACAACCAAACAACTAATAAAACTCAACAATCAATGTTGATTGTTCAAGATTGTTGAAACAATCACAGTTGCCAAACAGGGCCTTACACCAGAGCCCCCACTACATAGTGGAATGGTGGTGATTGCAGGAAGAGAAGAGCCTGCTACAGTTATGCTTAAAAGAGTCATGCTATTAGTGCTGCATTGTTGCCTTAGACGTGTCAGTGTTGACACTGTCCACTTGCTCATTCAACATGGCTCTATTGAGGGCATCAATTTCATTAATGTAGAATTACCATTTAGGCCCTGTTTGGCAACTGTGATTGTTTCAACAATCTTCAACAATTAACATTGATTGTTGAGTTTTATTGGTTGTTTGGTTGTTGTTGTGGTGTTGTAAGCAGGCATGTCTGACAATCCTGTCACAAAAGTCACATACTCAGCTACCACAATAATTAAACACAAGTTACACAACAATTAATGTTGATTGTTAAACATTGTTGAAACAATCACAGTTGCCAAACAGGGCCTTAGCATAGTTACAAGAGACACATGTAAGGCCCTGTTTGGCAACTGTGATTGTTTCAACAATAGGGTCATTCACAGTAGCCATTATTTTGCTCATTAATTTGGCCATTCTTATGATTCCCATCAGCTATCCTTACTTTTTTTTTCTGTTCTCATCCCTTCATTGCCACCATTGATAAGAACAAAAGAAAAAAGTAAGGAAAACTAATGGGAATCATAAGAATGGCCAAATTAATGAGCAAAATAATGGCTACTGTGAAACGCCCTAATGTTTAACAATCAACATTAATTGTTGTGTTTAATTATTGTGGTAGCTAAGTATGTGACTTGTGACAGAATTCTCACACATGCCTGCTCACAACACTACAACAACAACCAAACAAACAATAAAACACAACAATCAATGTTGATTGTTAAACATTGTTGAAGCAATCACAGTTGCCAAATAGGGCCTAAGCAACAATGATGATGGCCCTCTCATGCATACACTTACAATTGGCCACAGGACAGGACAGTCCAACGTCACATGTTCACATATCTGTTCCTCACTCATACTTACCTCTCCTGAATTTCCTTTCACTGTCATTAATGGCCTGCTTTACTCACCCCAACTGCCTTAACTGGCTCATCTGTCAGCCACCATCCCCTGTTTTCTCCTCAAAAGCAGTGCCATAAATATGGCCTAACAAGGTCCAACATTGTACTGTCCATTGTTAGTCAACCTAGTAGTTTCAATGTGGAGTAGAGCACAGACAGACACCTCTCTGTTGACTGCCTGTCATGTATGACAACATTGTGATGTTATACCTCTTCTCCTGAACTTTTCCCACTCTTCCCCTCCCATGTGACTGTCACAAGACCACATCTACACTCAACAGTGGATGAGAATGTGCATGATAACAGTGTGCCATCCTCTTTGTTGCTTTTCAGTCACTTTCTTTCTTCACTTTCTGTCTGTCATACCAAAATGGCAGTTGAGGAAACAGTTTCTTGCAACATTTCTGCCATTTCTCTGCATTGTCTTTCTAGTGTACGAAAAGAGACTTCCAACTTACTGTCATTCTCTATCCACAATGCTCCAATGTCAACAACAGAACAAATGACTTCACCTACATTGGTAATCCTCAGTAAGATGTGCTTACTGACATTCTCTGTCCACAACACTCTAACCTCAACAGTGACCTGTCTCTTGCACTAATGAGTTCACTATTCCATCGTCACTGGCTCCCATACTTCTGACAATTATCACACACCTGCAAGAACAACAGTTGACAACAGTTCTGACATCACAACATCACCATTTGAGAGAATCTGCCCTGTGCAAAGCACAGGCTTTTGTTATTTGGGCTACTGTAGTGTCAGCCCAATGCTTCTGTGGCTGTTTACCTTCCTTATTTGGTATTTGCTTAGTCAGGTTTGCCTTTACTGCAGTGGACAGAGTTTTGGGACCTTCAGTCGCATTCTCTCCACTGCAGGTTAGTTGTTATCATTGTCTTTGCTCAATATTAGTCTCATTCTCTCCACTGCAGTCCCCTTGGTCCTCTGTGACTCAAGGGCCCTTCACAGCTCAATATTTGACAGCTTTCACTAGTTGTAAGATATAACAGGGATAGGGGTATACCCTTGGGTGTTTGAGATAAGGATGTGAAGGGTATGGTATTTACTACAAACTTAGGCCCTGTTTGGCAACTGTGATTGTTTCAACAATCTTTAACAATCAATATTGATTGTTGTGTTTTATTGGTTGTTTAGTTGTTGTTGTGGTGTTGTAAGCAGGCTTGTCTGAGAATCCTGTCACAAAAGTCATATACTTAGCCACTACAACAATTAAACACAACAATTAATGTTGATTGTTAAAGATTGTTGAAACAATCACAGTTGCCAAACAGGGCCTTATATTTCTTATAGATGTAATAAAGCTATTATCACATTAGACACTCTCAAAATCTAAAATTATGTAATAAAAATCTTATATATCAATGGTCATGCACCCAGTCAGAAGTTGTTGATATCATGTGATCAGCTCCAGGGGAGTGGAAGAAGTTGAGTCCTGTGGAGTAATGAGAGGTGAAAAAAAAAAAGCTAAAATTTGCCAGACATTTTCCCAACCAGACACACTCGGACTCCCATGTGTTGAGGATCTACAATGTTTCTTTTGGAGGAAATAATAAAGAGTAAAAAAATCTAAGCTTGCCACATGTTTTCCCAGCCAGAGCATGGTGGGACTCCTATGCAATGAGGATCCACAATGCATTCTTTAAAGGGAGTAATGATAGGGCAAAAAAAAAAGGCTGAGGATAGAGCCAGCCATATGCATAGGGCTCTGTTTGGCAACTATGATTGTTTCAACAATTTTGAATGATCAACATTAATTGTTGTGTTTAATTGTTGTGGTGGCTGAGTATGTGACTTTTATGACAGGATTCTCAGACATGCCTACTTACAACACCACAATATCAACCAAACAAACAACAAAACACAATAATCAATGTTGATTGTTAAATATTGTTAAAACAATCACAGTTGCCAAACAGCACCTTAGTAAAATTCTATCAGAAAGTGCACTGTGAAATACTATTTGGCTGCTTTTGCTTCCCCTGATCCTGTGCTAGTCCTCATTGGTCATTGTGGCCCCTGTCATTTGCAGCATGCTTAACCCAGCAGTGTAAATACTACATCTGAATTAACTTTTACATACATGTTTCATAACATTGCATACACCCAGGTGCTAAATATCTGTGTCATTGAGTCACACTGTTGCAAGGTCCTGCACACAAGCTTTATCAAGCAGAACTGACTCATATTGGCCCAGCCCATCTGTCATGATGGCTCAAGTCTCTATCTTCATGGCTTTGTTGCTGGTGTAAACCCATGTAATTGAAAAATGTTTGGGTTCTGTGATGCCGGTGAGTTGTGACGACTTTATGCTCATACTCATTAGCAGCTCATATTGTCAAGGGCAGCATCTTTATAATTTCTTAGTGTTCCACCTTAATTATGCACTGTTTATAATAACATTCAAACAGGTGATTGAGAAATAAGAACACTATAGTGCTGAGGCTGGTACACCTCACAACTCACATACATGTAGCAACACATAAACTAAGTTGTAAAATCAACTCTTGGAGTCATGGTGACAAAGCCATTACATTGTACAAGCTCAGTGTCCTCCATGACATCTAGCTTCTTGCCCTTGTTATATGAGCTTTAAGAAAGGGATTGAGTGAGATTGGATGAAAGACAATAAATGTCAGTGGTTTGAATACAGTGACCCAATAACAGGTTTGATCACTTGGATGGCTGTAAACAAGAATTTTCTAACCAGATTCTGTGGTATAAGTGATCTAGAGAACAAAGTTGAGAAGGCTGTGAATCAAAATTACAAATGCAAACAAACTTCTCAGGACAACTATAGTAAAAGCAACAGCCAATTGAAAGAGGTGAAACCCAGGTTCTTCAGCTCTCGAAGGGTAAGGGAGTGGATCTGAAATGGCACCTAGTTAGACTATGTGAATGGTACTCTAGGCCATTACATCAGCAGTTGACATATGATGTAGCAAGGATGCTGCATGCATCATGGATAAAGTGACCTAATTCTTCACTGATTGTGTGTTCAACTATTCTTGATAATAAGTAAGCGCTTGCTGCTGCAAGATGGATTCCAAATGTTGCCAAAGGAGCCAGTTGCTTTAGTGAGTTAGACAAGGGATGCATTGCACTTAAGGCCCTGTTTGGCAACTGTGATTGTTGTGTTTAATTGTTGTGGTGGCTGAGTATGTGACTTTTGTGACAGGATTGTCAGACATGCCTGCTTACAACACCACAACAACAACCAAACAACTAATAAAACTCAACAATCAATGTTGATTGTTCAAGATTGTTGAAACAATCACAGTTGCCAAACAGCCTAAGCATCAACTGTACTTGTTTGAAAGGTTGTGGTGGTGGTATCCAGTTATTCTAATAATGAGGGGACTAAGTGATCTGGGATAAGTTGTAGGCCTTGGTCTGGGTCTTGGCTGTTATATGTTGGAGGGTCAGGCAATCCTCAAGGGTGTAGTGGTTGGGAATGAAGCCATGTTTTTTTTGGAATTGAAGTTTACTAGCTAGTTCCTATGTTCTGTACAGAGAGAAAAGTTCTCCTCCTGTACACATGTGCTGTGACATGTCACATGTAGGCACACCTGAGAGCCAGTGCCTGGACCTGAGTTAATACAGTTTCAAAAGCTGTGGTAGATACTAACTCAGCCACCAGAATAATTAAACACAACGATTAATGTTAATTGTTAAAGATTGTTGAAACAATAGGGCATTTCACAGTAGCCATTATTTTGATCATTAATTTGGCCATTCTTATGATTCCCATCAGTTTTCCTTACTTTTTTCTTCTGTTCTCATTAATGGTGGCAATAAAGGGATGAGAACAGAAGAAAAAAGTATGGATAACTGATGGGAATTATATGAATGGCCAAATTAATGAGCAAAATAATGGCTACTGTAAAACGCCCTAATTACAGTTGCCAAATAGGGAGCTATTAATCAGGTGGTTAAGCATGCATTAAGCAGAGCACAAGAACATTTACAGTTCACATCACAAGTCAAAAAAGATTAAACTGCAGTTTATTGAAATTATGTATACTGGTACAAAATCAAAGAAATAATCTATCAACTACAGCCTCAGGCAGTACAGACACTACAAGCCATATTCTCTTCCAGCACACAAACCCACCATAGTGAAATGACTTGGGTGAGGATAGGATGCACAAGAGGCATGGAAGGCTGGGAAATGTGGGTGGAAGGTGTAGAGGCAGCAGCAGAGACAGAAGTGGAGCAGGATGTGCAGGAGGTGGTGGTGGAGGCAGAGGCAAAAAAAAAAGAAAGGATTAGCATTGGGGTGGAGCAGGTGGCATGACAATGTACTAGAAGGAGTGCAAAAGGCATTAGCAATGCCGTAGACTGTTCATGTTTTCTGTTCTCTTTCTTCTCCTTCCTTCTGAACTCAGAGTGTGATAAGGTGGTTGCCAAATATGACTCCCTAGTTACCAACAATCTGTGGCATTTCAGGCCAACAATGGACAGGATCTTTGCAAGCGCGCCTTGCAGTCAGTGCCAGTGGGTCCACAAGGTGTGCAATGTGGAGGGGGCAGAGGTGATGGAAGTGACATAGATGTAGGAGTCAGAGGACGTGGCATAGGCAGAGGCAGAGGTAGAGGTGAAGGGTTCCAGTGTATGAAAATGGAGCATCTATGCAGTCTCTATCTTTCATGGGGGACAGTGCAGATCATGCGACTAAGGAGGGGGGCCGACAGAGGGCAAGTGCAAAGTCCTGGTGGGCCAATACCCATGCCTGTGCCTGTGCCTGTTAATTTCTGAAGAGACATAAAATAGAGACAGCCTTGCCTGAGCACCAAGTTGAGACAACCTCTTGAGGATAGTGCATGAGTGGGCAATGAGGCCTTCATCTCTAAGTGCAGTAGCAGCAGTGGTGGTGGTGGTAGTGGCGGGGAATGATAACTGTGCATTGCACATGTGTGTTGGCATTGATGTAGGGTTGTTCTTAACTATCTGTGGCTGTGGAGAAAGAGGGGGCAAAAAAAAAGTCAGGACGTGTAGGGTGAGGCAGGAGCATGTCAACATACCAGGGAGAATATGCAGAATGCATTGGCACAAGACCATGACTGCAGTGTAGTGGTCCAGGAGGAAGCACCAATAAAAGATGAAAGAGGTGGAGGAGGCCAGGTGCAGGGGGCACAGGAGGCATGGAAGGCAGGGCAGAGGAGGCGTAGTGGGATGCGTAGGGGTGGGGGAAGTCAAAAAGAAAAAAAAAAGTGACGCACCAATGGCAGTGTTGATGGCAAGGGGGAAGTGGGAGACACTGTGACAAGTGGCAACATGAGAGGGCCAGTAATGATGCAACACAGAGGAGCAACAGGCTGAAGATGGGGTGACAAAGTGGAGATGGTGACATGAAGGTGCAACAGAGGTGGGCAGCAGGTGAGAGGTGAGGTGAAAGGGCACAGGGGTGAAGCTAATGAGGCATAAGTGGAAAGTCAACATTGTGCAAATAATGGTAAATATAATAACTTAGCTAAAATTCCATTTTAGTTTACTAATGCAATGGTGCTGCTTATTGTGCAAACAAGGGTAAACATAACAACTTAGCCAAAATTCCAGTCAAGTCCATTTAGTTTAGGCCCTGTTTGGCAACTGTGATTGTTTCAACAATCTTTAACAATCAACATTGATTGTTGTGTTTAATTGTTGTGGTGGCTGAGTATGTGACTTTTGTGACAGGATTCTTAGACATGCCTGCTTACAACACCACAACAACAACCAAACAAACAATAAAACACAATAATCAATGTTGATTGTTAAAGATTGTTAAAACAATCACAGTTGCCAAACAGGGCCTAACACATTAACTTTGCCATTTCAACTCTGCAGGGATATGTATTTTTAATGGAAAGATGCTGTGTTGCACATAGGATATATATTATGTTATGTTTATCTTAAATTGGAAAATGGTGGGGTCAACAGAGTCTACCACTTTAGGCCCTGTTTGGCAACTGTGATTGTTTCAACAATCTTTAACAATCAATATTAATTGTTGAGTTTTATTGGTTGTTTGGTTGTTGTTGTGGTGTTGTAAGCAGGCATGTCTGACAATCCTGTCACAAAAGTCACATACTTAGCCACCACAACAATTAAACACAACAATCAATGTTGATTGTTAAAGATTGTTGAAACAATCACAGTTGCCAAACAGGGCCTTAGATACATGGAAAATTGCACAAGCATTTGGGTCAAAAACCATGTTGTTTAAGGGTGGGCAAAGATAAAAGCTGTTAAAGATGATTTAGGGCTTCTGGTTAAGTGAGAGCAGTGTTACATGCATGTATAATGTCTCTTATAAACAGATATTCCATTGAAGAGGGAAAGTCAATGTTTAAAAGGTCAGTGCCTTTATTTGCTTTTATAGGTAAGGTAGAAGACATTCAGATCCAGCATGGGTTAGGTAAGCTCCCAAACCCTAATATAAACCCTAGGGTTAGGTCATGTGACTGTGTTAGAGGCGAGAGGGTTCTAAGTTCAATGTCAAAAAATTGTAATGTGCATGTCTTTAGAAGTAAAAAAAATACACAATACACTAGAATATACTATGGATATTCCCCTTGAGCATGGCTATCATCTCAGGAGGCAGTGTGTGATGTTCATGGTACTTGTTGTCTTTTTAGGCATTTCTTAGAATCCTCCCTAACTTCCTAATTGGGGGTTCAATGCATTTGGCTTAAGTCACGTGACTATTACTATGCAGTCACATGTGTGTGTCAAAAAAGTGTTCAAGTTTTTCCAACTTTGCATTTTCTGAGTCTATTAAGTAAGATATTGCATTTAAAACAAATAAATAAAAAGGCTAAGGCTCATTCAGATCATGGAATTTTAAGAAGTTTGGACCCATCATACAAAGCTATCTAGGTGACCTTTTATTATTGGGTGTAAAATGTTCTTCTGATGCATTCTTGCATAAAGAGTTAACAAATATTTTTGAGCCCCAATGTTGGGTTAGCCTAGGGTTTGGGAGCTTACCTAACCCATGCTGAATCTGAATGTCTTCTGCCTTACTACCTGAATACAGCATGAAGTGACAGTGATAGGTACAGTATATAAGAACTACAGACCTTGGCTAACACATGAGGCAGTCCTCCTTTTGTGTCAAATGCCATACCACTGCTGTTGTAGTAATGAAGGCTTGCAAGTAGTGGAGTGGCAGAGAGTTTTCAAAATATCCCTGCATTAAGAATGACCATTTTTAGTTTCCTAGGCAATGTTCATGGATTCTTAAGCCCATAAGTGCGAAAATCTCAACAACTCCTTTGTCACACATCTAGGCAAAGGCAAAGGATTGCAGAGAATGGGCTGTTATTAATTTAGAGGAATTTAGCACATTATAAGAAGAAGTGGAGAAATGTGGAATGTGAATGGGGAGAGTGAAGACAGTTAAAGTTTATGGAATTGATGATTTCGGTTACTATTGCACTTAGAAGGTGTGGAGTGAGGTCAAAGAGCCTGATTGGGTTGCACCTTGGTAATAGAGAGTGTTACTATCACAACAGACAACAGTATAATTCTACACAGTGTACACATTGTTTGGTGCAAGACATAGTTGATAACACTTCATTCAGTGGTTCAGTATAGTGCAATGTATGTAATACAAAGGTGACATGAGAAGACAGTGGCAATAGTGAACATGGACATCTAGAGCATGGGTTAGTGGTTTTTGGGTTTAAATAGACAGAAAGATAGGGGCAATACAATTTAGTTGAGCAACACTTCTTGGTAAATGATGTTTAGTATTGTGTTTGGATGGGCAACTTGAGCTAGTGGGCCATCACTTTGTATAACATTTCTGAGTTCTCTCATATGTGTATGTATATGTAATAGATTAACAAGACATATCATAACTTCATAAAACAAACATGATGTGAATGATTAACACTTACAAATAGTGTTAGCACCACAGCCTGAATTGGTGCAAGAATGCAAGCAAGGTAATGTTGTAAGACTTCTGGGCATGAGTAGTCTCAAGCCTGAGTGCAAGGAAGTCTAATAGAATTAAGAGAATATGGGGCCCTTTAAGAAGAAGCAGCATTGTAATCATTGCAACATCGACGGCCATGACACCGCAAATTGTCGCAAGCGCAAGGCTGAGCAGGACAAGTCGACTGCCTCTGCTACAACGACGTCTATGCCGCATGCGTCGAACCCCATCGCCGTTGCCACTGCCAAACTCATTGTGGCTTCCGACAATGATTCGCTTCCTTCTGACAACGATCTTCGTTCTCCCTCTCCAGTTCACCTCTTCCGTGCCGGCCCTTCTGCCTCAGCACATTCTTTTCTTCTTATGTCTTGGGTTCTCGATTCGGGCGCCTCTCGCACCATGACCTGTCATCGTGACTGGTTTTCCCACTTCTCCCCGCTCCCACGCCTCATCACTGTTTATCTCGGCAACGATAGCTCCATCCAGGCACGTGGTGTTGGCCGCATCGAAGTCATCATGCGTGCCAATAACAAAACCGCCAAAGCTGTCTTGCAAGACGTTTTATATGTGCCTGAGCTACATGGAAATCTCCTCTCTGCCTCCCATCTCACCAGCCAAGGTGTCCATATTTCCTTAGTTGACAAGTCCTGCCTACTCCACAAAGACAATTCGCTTCTGTGTGAGGGCCGTCTGATGTCTAATCTTTACGTCTTAGACATGCAGGCCTCGTTGACTTCTCGCACCTTTATGGCTTTATCTGATGGGGCCGATAGTGAGGTAAACACATGGGATGCTGCTCTCCTTACAGAGAAATCGGGATCATCAGCTGACCTCAACACATGGCATCGAAGGGTCTTGTCCACAACATGGAAATTCTCCCTGACGGTGCCCATGATGACATCTGCGAGCCATGCCTCAAAGGCAAGCAGACATGGACTGACATAAGCAAAACGACCGACACATGTGCGAACATCATTCTTGCTCGCGTTTTTTCTGATATATGTGGCAAGATGCCCACTGCTTCTCGCAAGGGGTATGAATATTTTGCAACTTTCATCGATGACATGTCGCGTCATGTCTGGGTTGTCGGTTTGCACCAGAAGAAACACCTTCTGGACCATTTCAAGGCATTCGTCATTCAGGAAGAATCACAGACCGGCAAACACGTCAAAGTCCTACATTCTGATGGTGGAGGTGAGTATACCGGCAACGCTTCCAAGCGGTACTACGAGGAGATGGGCATACGTCAAGAGATCACCACGCCTGACACGCCTCAACACAATGGCATAGCCGAGCATATGAACCGTACATTGCTCGACATGGCCCGTTCTATGCTGGCCGATTCCCAACTCCCGAATCATTTTTGGTTTGATGCCCTCGAGTATGCCGCTATTATTCACAACTCAACACCTCACACTTCTCTTCGGAACACCACACCTTACGAAGCGTGGAGCGGGACTAAACCTGACATGTCCCGCTTGCACGTTTTTGGCTGCGATGCTTATGTCCACATCCACGAAGATAAACAATCTAAGCTATCCTCTCACACGCTCAAATGCACTTTTCTCGGTTTAGCTAGCGACCACAAGGCTTTCAAAGTCTTTCATCGTCCCACGCGCAAGGAACGACTCTCGCGTGATGTTATCTTCGATGAAGGGGGGAACCAACGCGAACGTTTATTAATTGAAGATGACACCACCGAGATTGCCACTACCGATGAAGAAGTTTCTTCGCAAATTCAACATCCGTCTCCACGCCCGAAGCGTAACCCACGCGTGCCCATTCGCGACGACAATACTCATTACGATGTCACTTCTTACGGCCTGCAGAAGCCTCTCGACCGTGCTGGCGTAGCGCACGCCGACCCTTCTAGCGACCTGAAAACCTACGCTGAGGCCATGGCATGTGCTGACGCAGCCGACTGGGAAATGGCTTGCAACGCTGAAAGGCGTTCCTTCAAGCATATGCACGTTTACGAGATCATACCGCGCCCTTACGGCCGAAAGGTTGTGGGCAGCAGGTGGGTCTTCCGCATTAAACGCAGACCCGACGGCTTGGTGCAAAAGTACAAGGCACGCGTCATCGCACAGGGTTTCTCACAGATTGAAGGCATTGACTACAATGAGACTTTTGCTCCCATAGCCAAGTTGACCTCTCTGCGAGTCATCCTTGCTATTGCCGCTGAGCTCAATCTCGAAGTTCACCAGATGGATGTGAAGTCTGCATACCTTAATGGCACGCTGTGCGAAGAAATATTCATGGAGCCACCCCCCGGTTTCGATGTCCCTGACGGTATGGTACTTCGTTTACTCAAAGCTGTCTATGGGACGAAGCAAGGTGGCCGCGTCTGGTATGACGATATCAAGGCACGGCTACTGGAGATGGGTTATACTCGCACAGAGGCTGACCACGCTGTCTTTACCTGCACGCTCAACGGTATCTTCTCCATCATTGCCCTTTATGTAGATGATATTACCATGGTGTGCAAGGACCTCTCAATTATTGAGCAAGATAAGGCTGCATTCAGGGGGAGCTACGAAATGACGGATCTCGGCGATATCAGCTGGATCCTCAGCATGCACATTATTCGCGATCGTGTTGCAGGCACGATTTCTCTCACCCAGTCAAAGCACATTCAGAATGTGCTCAAACATTTTGGCCACTCTTCTTCTTGATCAATACCCACTCCTTTTCTTGTCAACGAACACCTCCTCAAGGCTCCTTCCGCTGAAAGTGATCTTAAGGCATACCAGAGTGCTGTTGGCGCGCTCATGTATCCTACCCTTGGCACACGTCCCGATCTTGCGTTTACTGTGGCAGCTCTCGGCCGACACTCCGCGATGCCTTGTGAGCCCCACGTTAACGCTCTCCGACGCGCTTTTCATTATTTGCGTGGGACCAGTGATCTTCGGCTAGTTTTTCAACGCGGCTCTTCTAATGGCCTCACTCTTCATGGCTATGCTGATGCGGACTGGGCTGGCGATGTCAACGATCGCAAGTCTACTTCTGGCTTTGTTTTCTTACTTGCCGGAGCTGCTATTAGCTGGTCGTCCAAAAAGCAAGCAGCCATCGCTCTCTCGACCACCGAGGCCGAGTATATTGCGACCACTCACGCTGCAAAAGAAGCTGTTTGGCTGCGTCGACTTCTGGCCGAGTTGAATGTTGACACTTCTTCACCTACAGTGATTCATGTCGACAACCAATCCGCTATGTCTGTCGTGCGTAACCCCAAGTTTCATGATCGCACCAAGCACATTTCAGTTCGCTACCACTTTCTCTGCCAACTCCTCATCGATTCCGAAATTGATCTGGATTATACTCCGACTACTGACCAGGTCGCAGACGTGCTGACCAAGGGTTTAGTCTGGGAATTGCACCAGCGCCATGCGCACTCAATGGGACTTCGTAACGTGGGTTGAGGGGGAGTGTTGGGGTTTCATCCCCAACGTTTAGGAGTTTGAACAAAGACATTAAATCGTAGATTTGTAGATTTGAGATTCCTTTTCTTGTTCTTTCTTGCCCTGCCTTCCCTGTTGGGATATTGGCAATTGTGTTATGTATTGCATTCTCAGACCGGTACTGTAGTCGACCCCTATTGGGGATAGTATAAATACTCGCTGTGTACACCTGTTGGCAGCCAGCATTCTTTCACCCGCTGAGCTTGCCTCAGTAAAAGCACCATCATACAAAGTACAGGATAATCACTTTCTGTTGACTTAAGCTTGAGTGATGTAAGCAAAGCATGTGGATCGAGCAGGCATAGCAAACATACCCCATACCAGACAATAATATCTAGGCAATCCTCAGCTGAAAGCAGAGCTGCTGCAAGATACTTGTCCACTTCTGCAAAAGGGCCTGTACTGTAGTCAGCAGTCTGGTTGAACGCAGTCACAGCAGTTGCCCCATGTTTCTGGACAACCTGGGCCATCCATTGTTTGGTGGCCAATTTTTTTGTAGGTGTCAGAGATGTTGCCACATTGTCAGATAAAAAAAAACAAAAGTGATTGTTGAGAATGTACTATGGAGGCTATCCGGTGGCTGCTGTCCTGGGTCAGGTTGGGGGGGGGGGGGGTTCTTCGATGAATGATAGACAGCATAATATTTGAGGTACTGTTAAACATGGAGTAGTCAGAGGGGGAGGGATGAATCGGGTAATTGGCAATCACTCACAATATCTCAAAAGTGTTCCATGTTTCTCTCTATGTCTTCATGGTCCCAGGCTGCCTTGAGATATGTTAGCTTCCAGGTGGGATCTAGAACTGAGTACAGTGTAAGTAGAATGACAATAAAATGATGATCAAATTGATAAACGCACCATGAGAGACAAAGTATATAGAGGTATCATCTGTCTTGCGATACCACTTCCGCATGTTAGTCAAGCCAGCCTCAAGAGTGTCATGAACGGGAATATATCATATGTTGTCGAGATGTTCCTCCCACTTGAACTGTAGCATCTCTAATAGGGGAAACACCTTGTAGCACATCGGTGTGTTCTGTACTGAGAGATCTCCATGCACCTTCTTTAGGATCTGTGGAGCGGGTCAGTGGCAGCAGCATGCCTTAACAGCTAAATGCGTACCACAAGACAATCTTGCATGAGCTTGATGATTTCCCATTCAGGTGCGGTGAGTTGATAGTCAGCCCATTTTCAGCCCCTTGATAGAGGGGGCAACTCATCTTCCTCACCAGCAAGGCGACAGAAGCGATCAATAGCCTGTGATCAACTATATCTAGCCCAAGTAAAGTGATGATTGAATTGATGTTACACATCTTTTGCATTGTGATGACAGTCTGAAAGC
>QLPA01000905.1:0-15356 GCA_003313945.1 Lactifluus pinguis
TTGTTGACCGAATATATAGGAGCAGGTCATTATCGAATGACTCAACGGACGTACGCGATAGACTACGGTCTTTGATTCGGAATCTTGTACGGACTAAGAGTTTGAGGGAGAGCATTGGAGATTGGAGGAGCGTTGTGCTCGGTGAGGTACAAGGGGTTGTGCGGCAGGTGTGCCCGTTGTTATTAGACTTGGGCGTGGACTGACTCAGCTTCACATCGCAGCATATACCCTCATTCGACCCCAGGGATGACCCGCAGAAGGAATCCACTGACGCAAGGTTAGTTCGTTGATTGGGTCTCCTGTGCCGTTGTTGATTGTAATCGCCAGTTGGATACTTTCGCTACGCTCATTGACGCACCAAGCTTATCCTCCGTTTTGTTCTGAAGGACCTCTTGAACTCGATTGAAGGTCTTCAGGTTCTAAACAGCACCATAACCGAAGTGATCGAGGGCCTACGGAAACTTGCTGATTTACAGCCCCTAGACCACCAGCGGTTCCATCCGAGCTCACGGCAATACATGATTCACTATTCGACACCCTCTCCTCCTCTGCGGAATCAGCAAATATTTTGACATCACGAGTTATTTCTACACGAGCAGACCAACACGTTAAGTTAGATTTACGCGAATTCGTCGATGTGTTCAATGCATGCTGGAACTTCGTGGTCCGCTGTGAGGTCATCTGCAGGAGAATGATTGTTGGTTTCGCGGCGTAATCGTCAGCCAGGTGATTTACATGAGAGCCTTCGTCTCCAAAGAAGAGCTGAGACTAACTTTGTTGAATAGGCCAAGTCGTTCCTCAGGGGTTCCACCAGTCTCGTATCACCCAGTCTGCAAAGCTCGTGAAGATGAACAGTGGTCACAAGCGGATGTCCCAGTCTCGTTGCAACAGGCCACCAACCTAATCTTGGAAGCCGCGGTGCACGATCCGCATGAGTATATCCTCAAGATAGAGGCCGCAGTTGCTGCGCCAACGTCGCCTCTCCCGACGCTATCATCACTTCAGCCACCATCATCTTCACTTCCAGCGCCTGGCTCAGATAGCCGACCGTCGTCACCTCGACCATCTTCCCCACGCACGAACCCGCGAGCAAATGGAACATCGCCCCCACCGCCTAAGAAGCACCTTCGCATCGAGGAACGGAGCTACTACATGGTTCCCGCCACTCAGGAGATGCCACTTCTCCTCACGGACTACCTCAAAGTGATCGTAAATCTCAGCTTGCTGACGACAGATACGATGTCACGTATCATCGAGTTTCTCAAGGCTTTCAACTCTCGGACGTGTCAAGTCGTTCTTGGTGCCGGTGCGATGCGTTCTGCCGGGTTCAAAAACATCACAGCGAAGCACCTCGCGCTCGCATCGCAGTCCCTCTCTATAGTAATCGCACTTATACCGTACGTTCGTGAGACATTCCGGCGGCACCTTTCCCAGGAGCAAGCGATGATTCTGGTGGAGTTTGACAAGCTGAAGCGGGATTACCAGGAGCACCAAAATGAGATTCACACGAAGCTGATTGCGATCATGGGTGACCGTCTGACAGCACATATCAAGAGCCTGAACGCGATCAGATGGGATGTTCCGCCTGCGAATCCCGGCGTGAACGAATATATGGAGTTGCTGTTAAAGGAGACAGTTACGCTGTCCAAAGTTCTGTCACGTTACCTCGCCAGCGCGGTCGTAGAAGTACGGAACTATGTCACCCTATATCATCACGCCGCTGACAAGTGCATGCAGTTCGTGATGACTCAGGTATTCGCAGCTATCAACTACAGGCTCTCTGAAGAGTACATCAATATCGAGCTCCCAACACCGGAGGCGAAAGAGCGGTGGGCTCACTCTTATACGGTATTGAACGCGGCGCTCACGATTACTCGAATATAGATTGCTCGCGGACGCACATTACCTACATGAGAAGTTTTCGGTGCTTAAAACGGCAGGCGCGCCAACTGCTCTCCTTGAGACGCTGGTAGGGGATAAGCGAGTCAACAACGGGCGCATATATCCACGTTCGACGACTCCCACGCCCGCGCCGTCATCGCCGCTACCTCTACCTCCGAGCCATATCCCGCTAGGTTCGCCCGTGCCGCCAGCAAAGTGGCCCTCGCTCTTTTCGGTCAAGGGCATGCTATCCCGATCGGCCACCACACAGCACCCGTCCCTGCGCCTATTCCTGTACCCGCGCCAGTGATGCTACAGGAGGAGGATTCAAACAGGTGCTCTCACCTCTCTCGCCAACACCGCTTCCTGTGGAGAAACAACAGCGGGAATTGCCCACGACGCCGACGCCGCTGCCTATACAGGCAACCCCGTCGCCGACGCCTGGGTGGATAGAGGAGGGATCGACAGGAGCGTGATGAGGCTGAGAGACAAAATGGTGATGTGTCCGAGAGGGACGATCGAAGTGCAGGTATAGACGAGATGTCGCAGGGCCAAGGCATGGTGATGAATTCGGACAAGCGCCGCCCACACCTGCCAAGGATGATGTTGTAGAGACGAGCCAGATGGCCGTACCGGACCGTGACCCTACTCCCGAGAGTGCGACGTCATAGCACTTTGTATCGTATAGACGGTCAATCGCTATCTGGATGCACGCTCTTTGCTTTGCTGTAGTTTGCCGCCGTTCTGCCATTATTTCGATCGTGCCAGTAATCGTGAAACTGGTGGTATTTCCGGTTATTTCCAGGATGCAGCGCCTCAAAATAAAGTGTCCCAAGTCGGGCTCGGCGGAGCACTTTGCCATGTGCCTTGGATTGGACTGTCCTGTCTTTGGTTGATCCGGGTCGAATTTCTAACCCAACACCAGTCTGACTGTTGCGTGACGCGGTACGCTGCTCATTGTTACCCTGTTGGCCGCGCCCACACCTGTGGAAAAGGAACGTACTAGTAAAGGGTCTATGTTTGACTCTGATCAGCACAACTTGCACACAATCACTTGGGTTGAATTATTAATATGTGTGACTTGATTACTACTCGACATGGGATATATGAATATGTGAAGGTATCTACTAGTAGTACGTGTCCGTGTTCTGCGTTTCAAACGTGTTCTAACGAAATTTCTGAGATAAGCAGAACCAGCAGTTGGACATTACCGTACCGTGACAGCTGAATTGGTTACCCCCTACTATCCCATAGCACCATACTCCATCAGCAGTGTTGCAACCTCGCTTATACCTTTCTTCAACATTACTTGTAATGGAGTCTCGTTAGACTGGTTCCGCGTATGCACGTCAGCGCCGTGCTTCAGGAATAACTGTGCCATCTCGACTGCGAGTCCATCGCCAGGAATTTTGCGTCGCAGGCTAGACACGTAATACAATGGAGTGCACTGTTCATTGTCGTACGCGTTCACATCTGCTCCGCTTTCAAGAAGGAACTCCGCGGCCTTCAGGCGTCCGTATGATGAAACGAAGTGCAATGCTGTTTTTCCGCCATTATCCCGAGCATCGACATCGGCATTGTGCTGAAGTAGAAAATATACAGCTTCTGGGTTGTGAACTTCATAGCGATGAAAAGGACGATTGTGGACCCAGGATGCGTGATGCAATGGAGTCCGACCGTATTTTCCACGCACGTTCACATCCGCACCGCGCTCCACCAACATCTGCACAACCTCGAGGGTCCCAGAAAGCGATGCCATCCCTAAAGGTGTGTCATTATCTCCATTTCTGGAGTCTATGTCTGCTCCATTGTCGAGCAAGAACTTCATGGTCTTCACGTTCCGGAGTTCTGAGGCTTTGTGCAGTGGAGTTATACCGTGAGGGTCTTTGGCATTTATCTCTGCGCCATGCTCCAGTAGAAGGCCCATTACGTCCAAGTATCCATTATACGACGCCACAATAAATGGAAATTTATGGCAACCACCTGCTGCGTTTACGTCTTGGGGATATACGGTGACAAGTTGCTTTGTCAGGCTGTGAAAACCACATCCTGCAGCATAGTACAGAGGAGTCCCTTTAGGAGGCGGTTCCAAGAGAAATCCCCATCTTTGGTCCATATCGTAGATCCGGATCCAGTTAGAAAAATGTGGTTTCGATGAGTCGAATAATCGTTTCATCCCAACTCGTATAGAGGATGAAACATCCCCAAACTGCGCATGTTCTACCCATCTTTTCGCGGCATATAACGCGAGAGGATACTTCTTCGGTCCATTATCATAGATTCCATGACTGGGGTGGAGTAGGGTGCCGAGACAAGCTTGCGCAAGAATTATGTGCGCCCGCTCAGGAGCAATGTGGTACCGCGACACATTTCTGCCTTGTGAAGTGAACAACCGATTCGAGATCAAGAATTCCTTCACAGAGAAGTGCGAAAATTCGACTACCCGGGAATCATTGACACGGACAATTGCAATTAAACTTGAACAAGCCGACAGCAGAGCATCTTCAGGATCATCCAAGCGCCAGTCCGTTATCAGGTCAGGTATCTCCTCGGCTTCGAACTGAACCGCTAGAACTTCCGCAAGTTCTTCGACTCGTAGTGGGCGGAACGACGCAAAAACACATTGCAAAATACGATTGGCGTGCTCCCATTTTTCTTCGGGGATGTCTTGTAGGATTCGAATGTAGGTCTCGTCCAGTGTCACCGGAAGGTCATCCAAGATCTTCCGAATGCTTGACGAGAATGCCTGACACAGCCTATCCAGTTGAAGGGTCACCCAACGAAACCTAGACCATACCATGAGAAAATATTTCAGATCAGAAGGAACAAGGAAACCTTACATCCCGTTAGCGCCCTCTGAGAGTCTCTTGATAACCAGGTCCTTATCTTCCGATCTCCATTCTCGCATGTCTTTGTGTGAATGAGTCATGAACTTGACATAATTGATAATGTCATCCTTTTGCCCGCCTTGATCGTGCAGGGAGATATGAAGAGATGGCAAGGACTGAATAACATGTCGGATATCATGTTCATCACGACTTGTGACAAGGATATGCACTCTTGAGAAGTGTGACTTGACAAGATCCTTCAAGAGATTCATGACCCTCCCGCGTGGTGATGAAGTAGGGGGAGTATTTGGACATTCATCCAATGCATCTATCATGATGTACACTGGCGGTCGTTCACACAAGCTGAGCATGTCCTTAAGACATTTCATTAGTTTCTCCTCAGTTGGTTGCTCTCTCCCATCGTTATGCATGTCATATAGTCGAGACAGGAGGCCCCAGAAATGATGAGATTGGTCACAGAGCTGGACCAGGAGCGAAGAGAGCAAGCCGCGGACATCGCGCTTCGAAGTATCTTTGTAGTCAAAATAGAAATAACATATTGAACCCAATCTGAGGTTGGATGTGTCCTTGATGTTCTCGATGATGGACGAACTGGTAAACGACATGAGGTCCTTGATGTGAACCATTCGAAAATAACATACCAGAGAATACTCTTTCCAGAGCCTGCTATAAAGCGAGAAGGCAATCAGCAATGATAAGGGCGCGAATTGAAGACGCTGGTACGTTTGCCATTTATCCACAAAAGAGAATCACTTGATTTCCATTCGTTGAATGAACTATTGTCAAAGAACCATGTTGCAGTTCCTTCGTGGTGACGGCTTCGAGCAATACTGTGATTCACAGATGGATCCGGAGGGGAGAGCCAATTTCGTAGCGCTGATCGCGACTGATTACCTACGATGCGGTTTCAGTGGATGTGAGAGACAACGAGGACACCCGAGAACAACGAACGGTTTATCTTGTCCACAACTATGAGCAGAGTGTATGTAAAAGGTTGGTGTGCGATGTACAAAGTAAGCAGTGCTTACCCTGCAGGGTACTGGTCACTGTCATGCGCGTCTCTTCCTG
Source organism: Lactifluus pinguis (assembly GCA_003313945.1). Lineage (NCBI taxonomy): Eukaryota > Fungi > Basidiomycota > Agaricomycetes > Russulales > Russulaceae > Lactifluus > Lactifluus pinguis. The sequence goes on from QLPA01000905.1 coordinate 5,799, forward strand.
CGTCAATTTGTCCAATCTTTGTAGCGCATTCTCGATCTCTCGCCTTCCCGCCACCTTGTTCAAAAACTTTTCTGAAGAGAGATAAGCGAAGAGTGAGACATCAAGCGCATACACTCACTGAGTATTCCTTGCTTTATCTCTTTCGTTGAAAGTGTGAGGATGCAGAGCACCTCTGCCATCAATTTACCGAGCACCTCGGTCATTTCCTTGGTCAGATCGATCCCAGAATAGATCTTGACACGCGTTAGGAACGCTTGAATACGTTCGAAGATTTCGCTAAGGACGTCATGGCTTCCGGATGAATCCTTAGCTGCCTGATACACCGTTACAAGGATGCACGATTAGTGATCAGGGCAGACATTACCTGGAGAAGGACACCGATTCCGGAAAATATCATTTTCGCAGGAGAAAAAGTCTGAAAATGAGTGACTGAGATTGATGATAAGGAAAAATGTTATGCGCCGAGACATACCAGACCAACACCCTCACTTACGACACCAGAAAAAACCAGCAAGATAGGTACGATAGCGTTAAGCGATTTCATCAAAGTCTGACATCTCTTCTTAGCTTGATCGAGGGCGTCCACTTGGTTTTGAAATATAGCCAGGATGTCATCAGCGGAGTCGCAGGAGGTGATCTGGTTGGCAAATAGATGCGTTCGGAGATCTTGACCAGTCTTTTTCTTGTATTCCTCCAAGGTGGCATCGAATATGGATAGGAAAGTCGAGGAGGGGATGGTTGTTTGGTTAGCTGTAGACATGACATTCGCAGGGGGAGGATACGGACGCAGCATAGCACCTGCTAATATTTATCGATGGATAGACGCTCGACATTGATAAGGGCAAATGTGAGGATTCCGAGTCAGAGACGGTCATTTAGCTCGTCTCTGAAATTTCTCTCCACCACAGCTCGGTCTAATTTTTCCTTTCCCCACATCCGCTCGGACTCCTGCACCTGTAGCTGAGATTTAACGGCACCCACATGCACAAGTCCCTCCAGCCTGCGCGCTACAGTGTACCCTGGTACATCTGCGGATATTGCATTTTCGAGGCATCAGGAGAAGCTTGAAATGTTAAAATTGCCGCTTCGATAGATAAATTTCGTGGATGGGATGAGCACGATTACTACAGTATAATGTTGAGTGCTCACTGACGACACGAGCCGAAAAGAACAAATTTATTAAAAGCACTTCAAATTAAATGACTGCGTAAGTTGGTTGCACTTGGAAGAACACTTGAACTTGTACTACTGTGCTACAGTACTAAGCGTTTGGGCAGGAGGAGGTGGGAGGAGATATCAGTGACGTAAGGTTATCCGGTTATCGTTGAGCCCTTTTTTCTCACAATCCGTCTCCATGACCGCTCCCAGTCGTCTGAATTCTCGACTGATAGATCTCTTTTATTTTATTTTCTTCTTCGTACGCTCGATTACGGTCCGAGTCTCTGATAACTATTCTCCTCCCTCATTCTTCTGCATTAATACCACAGTGAACAGAGACAGGGCCGTATTGAAGACCGGGCCCTAGACTGGCTGGTTTATACCACAAGAATAACTGATAACTCGCCAATACGCCTTTTTATACGCCAACTCAAGTTGTCATGGGAGAAGACGAACACACTGTACTTCACCGAACTGCCATGTTCGACTACACCTCGAGCCTTCCCCGTCCGGCTGGCCCAGCGAGTGCCCTTCCAGACTTGCCGACTGCACGCCCATCTGCATTTCGATTCGACTGGGATCCTTCGTCACATCTCCCGGGCCCACGCAGCGTCTCCGAAACTGCAGAGGAGCGGGGCGACTACTTTTCTTCAACCCCGAAAGTAGACATATACGGCGTGTCATCATCTGTCGCCAGCGTACAGCTGGGTTCAATTCCATCTCAGTGGAATAGTGCGAAACACGGTTTTCATGGTATGTGGCCTCATCTGCTGTGATGTGGCGTTGGAACGAGGGGCTCATATCTTACAGCGGTTTCCACCGTCGTTAACAATCCCCACAAGAGATCAGCACTTCCAAAGGCTCACGCTCCCGTGCCCTCTGCACCGTGTGCAGAACTTCCCCGCGTCCGCGGAAAGACCTTGACCCTTGACCCTTATGTCCACCCGGAATGGGAAACCTTCTAGCATCACGTAGAAATTGGTCGCGTGGGTCCGATGGGACTCGAAGAAGCCTCAATAACAGAATTTGATAATCAACACGATGTCCATCGCACTCCAGGCTGTCCCAAATCACTTCCACCTCTCTCTTCAATCCAAGAAGTATTCTTTAAACCCGACTTTGACCTGGGGTGATCCTCACACCTTTGACACCGTCGTCGAAGTACCCTCGCCCTCTCATCCGATATCCCCGACGAGTCCTCATGACCCATCTACCTTGGCCCACTCTCTCCCCCTTCTCGAAAAGCTCTCACACCACGCCGATACGATCGAGCAGCATCTTGTGCTTGAGATCACACGTCGCACAGCACCTTTCTTCGCCGCGCCGTCCAATCTTCAAAAAATCCAGGCCGAGTCTGCGCTTTACCTCACGTACGTGCAAGAACTACGCACTCAGTTGAACGACGTCAGCGAGAACGGCGTATGTCGCGGGCTGTACGGTGTGCAGCGCGAGGTGCGGCTCGCGCACTTGAAGAAGGTACAAGCAGGATTCCGCGCTGTCCGCGGTGTCGTCGAGACTATTAGCGTCGTACGTGAGCTTGTTGACAATGGACAATGGACCGCCGCTCTCGATGGCATTTACAAGCTGCACGCTTATGGGGCGGTCCGGCCGCACCGGCAGCGGATCTGGTACCTCCACTGGAGGGCGCGGCCATGTTGCCCTCTGTCGCTGAAGAGGAACTTACCAACGGTACGAAAGAGGACGAGGAGCGTGTTTCTGCAACAGCTGTGCTGGAGACGCCATTGTCGAAACTCAAGGCGTTCTCAGCGCTACCGAGCCAGCTGCATACGAGATCACAGCATCACTCACCTCAGATCTGGTAGCTGTGATGAAGACCGACCTTGTTGACCGAATACATAGCAGCAGTTCATTATCAAATGGCTCGACTGACGAACACGATAGACGGCGGTCTTTGATTCAAAATCATGTACGGACTAAGAGTTGAGGGAGAGCCGGAGGAGCGTTGTTCTGGGTGAAGTACAAGGGGTTGTGCGGCAGGTGTTGTGTGACGGCTACGAGACTTGTTGTCGTCCCGAGTGAGATAGTAGGGGAAAGGGAAGTAGGAGAAGTGAGAGATATAGATTCGAAACGCTGGTTGTAACGCGAGGCTCGGAGACGTTTGGGGCTGTTGAGGGGAAGTACTAAAGCTTAGAGATCGCACGAGAGAGAGAGAACACGAGAATGATGATAATTTTAAGGGAGGAATCTACAGGTATATATACAGGATAGAGACAATAGGGAGTAAGCTACTGTTATCAGGAACAAGGGGGAAAGCGAGTGCTTTGACTGTGGTATAAGGTGAAAGGTTGGCAGCCAATTGTGTTGAGGCCTTTGAGGGTGCCGAACGGTGGATGGAAAAGCGTAAGTGAAAGGGATGTGGCGGAGTAAGAAAAGCGAGTGAAAGGGGCGGTCGGTGGTCAAGGCGTTTGCGGCTGTGCTCCGAGGATACCTTACAGTGTGTCCGTTGTTATTAGACTTGATGTGGACTGAGTTTCACATCCCAGCATATACCCTCATTCGACGCCAGGGATGACCCGCAGAAGGAATCCACTGACGCAAGGTTCGTTCTTTGATTGCGTCTTCTATGCCGTTGTTGGGTGTAATCTCCAGTTGGATACTTTCGCTACGTTCAATGACCCACCAAGAATTCCTGGTCATCCTCCGTTTGGTTCTGAAGGACCCCTTGAACTCGATTGAAGGTCTTCAGGTTCTAAACAGCAGCATAACCGAAGTCATCGAGGGCTTACGGTTGGTTACCAAAGCATATGTCACAATAAACTTGCTGATTTGCAACCCCTAGACCACCAGCGGTTCCATCCGAGCTCACGGCAATACATGATTCTCTATTCGACACCCTCTCCTCCTCTGCGGAATCAGCAAACATTTTGACATCACGAGTTATTTCTACACGAGCAGACCAACACGTTAAGTTAGATTTACGCGAATTCGTCGATGTGTTCAATGAATGCTGGAACTTTGTGGTCCGCTGTGAGGTCATCTGATTGTTGGTCTTCGGGGCATAATCGTCAGCCAGGTAATTTACACGAGAGCCTTCGTCTCCAAAGAAGAGCTGAGACCAACTTTGTTGAATAGGCCAAGTCGTTCCTGCCAGTGCAGGCGTTCCACCAGTCCCGTATCACTCAGTCTGCCAAGCTCGTTGAAGATGAACAGTGGTCACAAGCGGATGTCCCAATCTCGTTGCAACAGGCCACGAACCTAATCTTGGAAGCCGCCGTGCACGATCCATGAGTATATCCTCAAGATAGAGGCCTGCACCAACGTCCCCGCTCCCGACGCTATCGTCACTTCAGCCACCATCATTCACTTCCAGCGCCTGGCTCAGATACAGTAGCCGATCGTCGTCACCTCGACCATCTTCCCACGCACGAACCTGCAAGCAAATGGAACGTCGCCCCCACCGCCTAAGAAACACCTTCGCATCGAGGAGCGGAGCTACTACATGGTTCCCGCCACTCAGGAGATGCTACTTCTCCTCACGGACTACCTCAAAGTGATCGTAATTCTCAGCTTGCTCACGACAGACACGATGTCACGTATCATCGAGTTTCTCAAGGCTTTCAACTCTCGGACGTGTCAAGTCGTTCTTGGTGCTGGTGCGATGCGTTCTGCCGGGCTCAAAAACATCACAGCGAAGCACCTCGCGCTCGCGTCGCAGTCCCTCTCTATAGTAATCGCACTTATACCCTACGTTCGTGAGACATTCCGGCGGCACCTTTCCCAGAAGCAAGCGGTGATTCTGGTGGAGTTTGACAAGCTGAAGCGGGATTACCAAGAGCACCAAAACGAGATTCACACGAAGCTGATTGCGATCATGGGTGACCGTCTGACAGCACATATCAAGAGCCTGAACGCGATCAGATGGGACGTTCCGCCTGCGAAACCTGGCGTGAACGAATATATGGAGTTGCTTGTAAAGGAGACAGTTACGCTGTCCAAAGTTCTGTCACGGTACCTCGCCAGCGCGGTCGTAGAAGTACGAAACTACGTCACCCTATATCATGACGCCGCTGACGAGACTGTGATGTGCATGCAGTTCGTGATGACTCAGGTATTCGCGGCTATCAACCATAGGCTCTCTGAAGAGTACACCAATATCGAGCTCCCAACACCGGAGGCGAAAGAGCGGTGGGGTCACTCTTATACGGTATTGAACGCGGCGCTCACGATTACTATAGATTGCTCACGGATGCGCGTTACCTACATGAGAAGTTCTCGGTGCTGAAAACGGCAGGCGCGCCAACTGCTCTTCTTGAGACGCTGGTAGGAGATAAGCGAGTCGGCAACGGGCCCACATCTCCACGTCCGACGACTCCCACGCCCGCGCCCTCATCGCCGCTACCTCTACCTCCGAGCCATATCCCTCTAGGTTCGCCCGTGCCACCACCACCAGCAAAGCGGCCGTCGCTCTTCTCGGTCAAGGGGATATCGGCCACTACACAGCCACCACCCGTCCCTGCGCCCATTCCTGTACCCGCGCCAGTGATGCCACAAGAGAAACAGGGAGGAGGAGGATTCAAGCAGGTGCTCTCACCTCTCTCGCCAACACCGCTTCCGGCGGAGAAACAACAGCGGGAATTGCCGACGACACCAACGCCGTTGCCCATACAGGCAACCCCGTCTCCGACGCCTGGGTGGACAGAGGACGATTGTCAGGAGCGTGACGAGGCTGAGAGACAAAATGGTGATGTGTCCGAGCGGGACGATCGAAGTGCAGGTGTAGATGAGATGTCACAGGGCCAAGGCCATGGTAATCACATCGGACAAGCGCCGCCCACACCTGCCAAGGATGATGTTGTAGAGAAGAGCCAGATGGCCATACTGGACCCTACTCCCGAGAGTGCGAGTGTAGTGACGACATAGCGCTTTTGTATGGTATAGACGGACTATCGCTATCTGGATGCACGCGCTTTGCTGTACTGTAGTTTGGCGCCGTTCTACCATTATTTCGTTGGTGACAGTACCGTGAAAATGGTGGTGTTTCCGGATGGCCGCGCCTCAAAATAAAGTGTCCCATATCGGAGGGCTCGGAGCACTTTGCCACTGGCATGTCTTGTATTGTCTTCGGTTGATCCGGGTTGAATTGCTGACCCAACATCATGATTAACGCCAGTCTGACTGTTGCGTAACGTGGCATGCTGATACTTTTGTCATTGTCACCCTGTTGACCGCGCCTACGCCTGTGGAAAAGGAAGGTAAAGGGTATGTATTGACTCAGATCAGCGCAACTTGCCCACAATCACTATTCGACATGGGACATATGTAAAAGTTAGACATTACAGTACTGGCAATCTGGTTACTTCCTACTGTTCCTTAACACCATCCTCCGAGTCCGTCAGCAGCTTCGCAACCTCGCGTTTGCCTTCCCTCAACATTACTTGTAATGGAGTCTCGTTAGACTTGTTCCGTGTATGCACATCAGCGCCGTGCTTCAGGAATAGCTGTGCCATCTCGACTCCGGGTCCATAGCCAGGAGCTTTGCCAGTGTGCCGCACGCTAGACACGTAATACAATGGAGTGCACTGTTCGTTGTCGTACGCGTTCACGTCTGCTCCGCTTTCAAGAAGGAATTCCGCGGCCCTCAGGCGTCCGTTTGATGAAAGGAAGTGCAATGCCGTCTTTCCGTCATCATCCCGAGCATCGACATCGGCATTATTCTGGAGTAGAAAATGTACAACTTCTGGGTTGTGGGCTTCGTGCAAATGCAAAGAACGTTTGTAGGCCAAGGATGCATAATGCAACGGAGTCTGGCCGTAGCTTCCACGCACGTTCACATCCGCACCGTGCTCTACCAACATCTGCACAACCTCGAGGGCCCCAGAAAGCGACGCCATGCCCAAAGGAGTGTAATTATTGCCATTTCTGGAGTCGATGTCTGCTCCATTGTCGAGCAAGAACTTCATGGTCTTCACGTTCCGGAGTTCTGAGGCTGTGTGCAGTGGAGTCATATCGCAATGTCCTTTGGCATTTATCTCTGCGCCATGCTCCAGTAGAAGGCCCATTACGTCCAGGTGTCCCATATACGACGCCACAGAAAGTGGAAAACCATGGTAACCACTTTCTTCGTTTACAAGTTGCGGATGTACAGTGATAAGTTGCTTTGCCAGGCTGTAGAAACCAAATCCCGCGGCATAGTACAGAGGAGTCCCTTGACGATAACACTTGAGGTAGTTTCGACGTTTCCAGTATTCATCCCTATCGTGGATCCGAATCCAGGTAGAAAAATGTGGTTTCGATGGGTCGAATAATTGTTCCATCCCAATTCTTATAGAGGATGAAACATTCTCAAACTGCGCATGATCCACCCATTTTTTCGCCGCATAAATCGCTAGAGGATACAGGTTTCTATCGATCCTGTCATCGAGGTGGAGTAGAGTGCTGAGACAAGCTTGCGCAAGAATTATGTGTGCCGCCTCAGGAGTAATGTGGTACCGTGACACATTTCTGCCGTATGAAGTGGATAGTCGACTCGAGATCAAGAACTCCTTTACAGAGAAGTGCGAAAATCCGACAACCCGGTAATTATCGACAGGGACGATTGCGATTAAACTTGAACAAGCCGATAGCAGCGCATCTTCAGGGTCATCTAAGCGCCAGTCCGTGATCAGGTTGGGTATCTCTTCGGCTTCGAACTGAAACGCTAGAACTTCCGCAAGTTCTTCGACTGCTAGTGGGCTGGATGACACAAAGATGCATTGTAAAATACGATTGGCATGCTCCCATTTTTCCTCGGGGATGTCTTGTAGGATTCGAATGTAGGTCTCGTCCAGTGTCACCGGAAGATCATCCAAGATCTTCCGGATGCTTGACGAGAATGCCTGACACAGCCTATCTAGTTGAAGGGTCACCCAACGAAACCTAGACCATACCATGAGTAAATATAAATATCTCATATCAGAAGGAACAAGGAAACCTTACATCCCATTAGCGCCCTCGGACAGTCTCTGGATAACCAGGTCCTTATCTTCCGATCTCCATTTCCGCATGTCTTTGTGTGAACGAGCCATGAATTTGACATAATTGATAATGTCATCCTTTTGTCCGCCTTGATCGTGCAGGGTGATATGGAGAGATGGCAAGGACTGAAAGACATGTCGGATGTCATGTTCATCACGACTTGTGACAAGGATATGCACTCTTGAGAAGTGTAACTTGACAAGATCCTTTAATAGATTCATGACCTTCCCGCGTGGTGATGAAGTAGGGGGAGTGTTTGGACATTCATCCAGAGCATCTATGATGATGTACACCGGCGGTCGTTCACAGAAGCTGAGCATGTCCTTAAGGCATTTCATTAGCTTCTCTTCGGTTGGTTGTTCTCTCCCATCGTTATGCGTGTCATATAGTCGAGACAGGAGGCGCCAGAAATGATGAGACTGGTCACAGAGCTGGACCAGGAGTGAAGAGAGCAAGCCGCGGATATCGCGCTTTGAGGTGTCTTTGTAGTCAAAATAGAAATAACATATCGAACCCGATCTGTAGTTGGACGTGCCCTTGATGTTCTCAATGATTGACGAACTGGTAAACGACATGAGGTCTTCGACGTGAATCTTCGAAAATGACATACCAGAGAATACTCTTTCCAGAGCCTGCTATAAAGCGAGAAGGCAATCAGCAATTATAAGGACGCGAAGGGAAGACGTTGGTACGTTTGCCATTTATCCACAAAAGGGAATCACTTAATTTCCATTCGTGGAATGAACTATTGTCAAAGAACCACGTTGCAGTTCCTTTGTGGTGACGGCTTCGTGCAGTACTGTGATTTATGGATGGATCCGGAGGGGAGAGCCAATTTCGTAACGATGATCGCGACTGATTACCTACAATGCAGATTTAGTGGATGTGAGAAACGACGAGGACGCTAGAGAACAACGAACGGTTGATCTTGTCCACAGCTATGAGCAGAGTGAGTGTAACAGGTTGGTATGCGACGTACAAGAGCAAGCGATGCTTACCCTGCAGAGTACTGGTCACCGTTATGCGTGTCTCTTCCTGAGTCAACTTGTCCAATCTTTGTAGCGCATTCTCGATCTCTCGCCTTCCCGCCAGCTTGTTCAAAAACTTTTCTGAAGAGAGATGGGCGAAGGGCGAGACATCAAGCGCAAACACTCACTGAGTAATCCTTGTCTTATCTGTTTCGTTGAAAGTGTGAGGATGCATAGCACCTCTGCCATTATTTTACCGAGCATCTCGGTCATTACCTTGGTCGGATCGATCCCTGAGCAGATCTTGACACGGGTGAGGAATGCTTGAATACGTTCGAAGATATCGCTAAGGACATCGTGGCTTCCGGCAGCATCCTTAGCTGCCTGATACACTGTTACAAGGAGTCATCAGGGAAAACCTCAAATGCTAATTTAGTGTAATTATAAATAATAAATT
>QLPA01000908.1:0-38356 GCA_003313945.1 Lactifluus pinguis
TACATACGTGGGCTCTGAAATCCGGCTTATAATAAAGCGGAACCTACCTTATATGGACACATTTCAATTTTAAGACTGTGGTTAAGGTTCCCGTACTAATATTAAAACTCAGCCGCAGCAACACGGCAATGCAAATTGAGTTTTGGCCAAATTGACCCAAATCACAATTTGCATGCGTTGCCATACAGAGCCTAAGCATATATCAGTATGAAGAACACGCACCAGCACAGCACAAGCTTGCCAAGCACCAGTGTCCAGCTCAGTGAGGGACTGTTCAACAGACATGGGGACCACCTGGGCCCGCAGTGCCACCAAGTGGGCTGACATCTGATTATGGAAGAGGTAAGAAACACCTGGGTGGGGCCCGTGGGGGTGTGAGAGGCCGAGCAGTGTACTTACTTGCTGGTGCAAAGCACAGGTCTGTGAATGGGGGTGCAGTGCGACAACCCGTGCCCAACACCCACGGTTGCCAAGGTGACCCTGGTAAGACAAAAAAAGTGTCTCAGTCACCATATCAATGCAGGGTTGACACCACCTGAATTACAGACCTTGTCAAAGTTGCACTGTGTGTGTTTTTCAATACAGGATGGGGGGGATATGAGGGATGAAAATGACAGTCATGGGGGAAAGAGTGAGGGGATGAGTGAGGGAAAGTAAAGAAAAGTCTGTCCAAGTTCAACCTGACTAATACAAACCTAATAAGGAAGGAAGAACCGAAGTCGTTCATTTTTTTTTTTTTCTAAGTCGACCATCTCGTCTGTGATGACCGCTACCACTGACCTCGTTGCCTGCTCATTATCTATCATTTTTTTTCAGTCCATTGTCGTTGCTCGTTCGTATATATGATGAAATAACATTCCTGGTAAATTTCTGCCGTGGTGCACTCACAAACTCGACCAGGAAAATGACACGACAATCGGGATCGCCGCAGCGGTCGCCTACGAGAAATGACGCGAGACCCGCCACATCGAGAGACCCCTAGGCTCAACTGTGGCGGCGCTCGACACTGATCTCCCAGTGCTGGGCTCTGGCATCTCCCTCGCCCAGACCAACTCTTCTCCCTCTCGTTCAGACAAACAGCTGATAATTTTCTCTCCCTCCACAGAAACCTGAAGATCCGATTCCCTTGGCCTGCCCCAAATCCGCTTGCTACCCGGCTTCGCCCGCGCCAGACACTTCACCAACACAATCGCCACGCGGCCCCTCAGCCTGGCGCCCAACCACCGCGAACCCCACGCTATCAGCTACCAATTGCAATGACAGGCAAAAAAAAACCGCCACCATCGAGGCATGGGGCACCCACTGGCAAAACAATGACCGCCGCTCCCCAGTCTACACCGCACTTCCTGTCCCACCCACAGGCAACCTCCCACCTGGTTGTTGATGCGAGTACCCCTTGTAGTTTAATGACTTGAATGGTCTTGGGCTCACTCTATCACCCCTTGACCCCTCTCACGGTAACCAACCCTCCCCTGTGGCAGGTGCTGTATGCCCTCAGGTCACGGTATTGCACGGTCTCGCGTCCCACACCCCTAGTTACGGACAAGTTGCTGGTCTGGAGCCCTAATGAGTTCACACTGGCAATACCTGTTTTTCGGGTTGCATTTTAGGTAGTCCATTACTCAATTTGTACATGTTTATATCACCCGTTTTTCTGGTCATGAAATCGGGTAGTTCGTTGTCAGCTGAGTACAGGTTTGAGTTACCTGTTTTTCGAGTTGTGAAACCGGGTAGTTCATCATTTAGTCTAGTACACACTTATTTCACCTGAAAATCGGGTTATGTATAGAACTCGTTCAAACCGAGTTTGTTTGACTTGGAAGTCAAATTTTCAAAAAAACCCGTCTTAGGTCCGTTTATTGGGTAAATGATCATTTTTACATGACTTTCGGGGTTTCGGGACCCGTTCTGGGGCGCATAGTGCCACTTGCAACTTGAATACCCGGGCCCTTCCCTTAAAAAGGAGTCCATTCACAGATGAAAGACTTGTAACGGTACTAGAAACAAACTAAAGTCACACAAAACAATTACCGTGGTGCCCCGAGCTAACGTTGAGCCACCGGTTACCACCGCGCCCTAGCTACAGACCAACAGGAGCCCTATGCCTACTGCCGTCAATACTCTTATCCCGGCCTTATCTCTGTCCTTCCTGAACTGGTCAGCAACTGCCCGACTCTCTTGCTGCAACAAATTGAGTTGTTCCTCCCACTTCCACGTAGGGTCTCCCTCGATAACAACTGCCTCCCGCGCTCCATCAATAAAGCGGTCTACAGCACGTGCGCGAATTTTTCTGATGTCTGCAAAATTAAAGCCTGCTATTTTGAAATCGTCATCAATTTCCGCCTTCATGAACGCTAGCGCAGATTGATGTAAATTCCTCAGTTGCCTCAAAAACAGAGGAGACAAAGTAGAATCGAGTCTTCCAATAAGATCGGCATGCTTTCGCTCGTAGACTCCTTGATGGTACCGCGACGCTTCACGATCGTATCGCGCTGTGTGACTCTATCAGTTTCAAGTACACAGGGGCTAAAAAAACATCCACCTACAGAGGGCATTTGAACGCCAGGCGCGCATCATCTCGCCAAGCCCCCTGATAACCTGGCCTGCTTCAATTGGCTGCATCTGCTGCTTGACCTTGTCGTTAAACTCTCTCAGAGCACCCAGAAAGATCTCATCGCATCTGAATTGCGAAACCAACTCTTGCTGGGTTGGCAGGTCAAGGTCCTTGTTCGATTGCACTTGTTCCTGAAGGATGTAACAACATCAGCGGTCTTTGGGCGCTGAGATACCTAGCGTGATCTTACCCAGATGCGCTGCATATAGAATGCAATGCCGTCTGCCGGAACGCGCTTATGGTACATGGGCTTAAACAAAAAGTCGTTCCTTGAGTCATCTGTGAAGTGACCCCGGAGTGCCAGGGCATCTGACTCGAATTTCTGGGCAGCTAGGATCTTGTGTGGTAGTGCCGTAAACGAAAGATCGAAGTAGTCGGTCAATTTACGATTTGCCAGTTCCGCTGGTTTCGAGAGAGTACCCCAAATGCGCTGCAAATCGGCAGTCAGCGTTTCTTGAAGAGTTGCGAGTGGCGTCGTTTCGATGTAGTCACGGATGACAAATAAAAGCAGGCGCGTTGATTTGCACAGGGGCATGGTACATTAACGGACAGGAAGGAATAATGAACTGCCCTACCACTCTTGTGACTTGTTCCCAAATAACCCGAGATTGACTTCAAACACGGTCTTGAGAAGGCCCATGTTGGCACCATGGTACAAACCAATTTGATTGTCCCACAGGTTGAAAATTAAAACCTCTGACGATGCGAGAGAGAACACCGCGGACTTTCGTTCAAAGTCCTTAGAAAATAGTCAGACAATATGCGCAGCCTCCTTGCAGACATACCTTGTCCTCGCCACGCTCGCGGCCATCCGTACCCTCCACGTCCATTACAAGGATGTTCATATCCCGAGCTCGACACATCCAGATACCTGAACGGGGACGGATGGTCATGATAAGTACTTGTTCTAAACAACTGATTACAACGACAAGGGTTGCCATAGGGGTGGGGCACGGTGGCCATGAGGCATCACAGCGCGAGAAAAACAAAGACAAAGCAGAGAAGTTCATGAAAAGGAATATTACTCACCCTTGGTTGTTTGTTGCCGTCTCGAGTTATCCATGACATCAAAATTAGTGCTGAATAGATGGTTGAGAAGGGTGCCTGTTTGAAGAGTTGACGCCTATTCTCGAAGGTTTGGAAGAAAACGTACTTTTCCCGGTTGACCGCGAACCGATCACGGCAACAAGATTGTAGTCGAACCCTGCATTAAGCAGACCCCAGGTTGAAATTTTGTCGCTCAAGTTGGGCCTAGGAAGGGTCTTCAGTCAACCGAAGTACGATACTAGTAGGTGCATGCAGACATACGTGAACCGCTTTTTATCGTCAATCAACTGAAGCCGGTCAAAAGTCGGGGACTCGGACATCGCGCAGTGAGTGTACCAAAAGTAGGTTGGGTTGAGGGGGTAAGTCGCACGATGGACAGGGTTATAAGTGAAGGGGGAACACACTGGCGTCACGTTGTAGTAGTGTGGAATGTCCCTTAGACTTCACATGCTTCACATGGGCGGTAAGCTGGCCACTGGAGTGCTGTCCAATGGAGTTCCGCATGGCGATTCTGCTTCTCTTCCTGGAAAGTGGCTAGAGCTACTAGCACGCACTTGGAAAACGCCGAAGTTGCGACTGATTATGGCTGTGCTCCAAAAAGGGTTCCCTCCACGTCACCCACAGAGTCAGAGAGCGAGTGTGAGTTTCTCAACACCTACCACGACAAAGTAGGCACTAGGCTGAGCCTTGTATTTGGCGGTGACTCAAATGTGTGCATCCCATGCGGCGGTGATAATGTCCTCAAAGTTCATTATGACGCGGGCGTTGCTGGCGAGCCCACAATTTGAAACCTCCCCAATTTGATTCTGGTTCGAGTTTGTATTGTTCTGTGGGTCATTAGTTGTGTAGAAATAGATGTTACGGGACACGTGGCCATGTCACGGTCCGACTCAGATGACTGGCTGGCATTGCTGAAACTTTGATATCAAGGAAGAGGCGTTTGGCTGATGAATTGACATCCGAATGGCAAGGCGCATCCTCATAACCCGATCTACTACGGGAAGAGTTACCTGTATGACGTTGAGAACTAAACAAGCAGTGTTACTAGTACTGTAGTCAAGGCAATCGTCAGTGACGTTGAAGTGCGTAAGTTACGGTGAAATACAGTACCGTCCGAGGCTCATTAGCGCTGAATACGGGTAAGAGTTTTGTCGTCGTTAAGTTACAGTACTCTCGGACTTTCTCGGGTTATCTAGTCCTACCAAGTTACAGTGAATTTGTGATGATACGTCCAAACCTCGTCCATCTAGCCGAAGTACTCCATATCTTGTTGATCTGCGTGGTACAAGTTATCCCGCTTTCGTATCGCCAGCGAGTGCCAGCTTTGTACTCCGCCAGGCGAGAGATTCGGTCGGAGATGGAAAATGTGACGCTCGGGCCCACCGAACTCGTGTTCGCCTCACGTGCGATACTTTGTTCCTGGGAGTGCAGTACACACGCATTGCCATCATGATGCATGGGAAAGTTAACTGCGCCATGCCTGTTGTGTACTGTACTAGGATTTGGGTGCAATACCAGGCGGTGACAGTCACTTGTCCCTTTACCTCAACAATCCGCTATTCCACTTTCATTTTTTCGGAGCAAACCAACTTGTAACTCTCTGCTTCTGATCATACTTCAAGTTCCCATGAGCACACACTCCGAATCTTTCGTTTTACAGTCACTCTTGGAGGGTGCCTTTACAGAGTACGAAAGGCGGGCAGGAAGAAGCCTTGTCGAACATCCACTTCTCATCCGACTCAAACAGTGCAACTCCGTCGAGTCTGTTACTGAAGTCCTTGAAGAAAAAGCACAAGCCTTTCGCAATTTCCGGGGAGACGATGGCAAGATGATGAAATCACTCAAGCATGCGGTCCATTTCCTCTACGCTCTTTCTACCAGTGCAGCTCTACGTCACGGACTCTCTTCCATAGTACGTTCTGCTTGAACTGAAGGGCCAGTACCTCACTGACGCCGATCCTACAGCCGATCCTACCCGTGACATCAATAGTGGCTAGCATTGGCATCCTCCTCGGTGTGAGTCTCTCCTCCGCTCATTACGTGCGTGTCGTCACCAGGTTGTGACATCCAAGTCTGTCAGGCGGCGAAAGACGTTAGCGCGAGCTATGATGCTCTCCTCGATCTGTTCGACTCCATCGGCGCCTTTCTCAAACGCCTTGATATCTATACCAAAATCTCTCCTACACCAGCCATGACGGGGATAATCGTCAAAATAATGGTTGAGATGCTCTCGACGATAGGTCTTGCAACAAAACAGATTACACAGGGACGACTGAGTGAGTCGGTCCTCGCTGATAGTTCACCCAACTCAACGCGCTGCAGGAAAGTTCGGAAAGAAGCTTTTAGGAGAGAATGACATTGAGGGGGCGCTCCAGAGATTGGATAGACTTACCCAGGACGAGGCTCGGGCGACCGCAACGCAAACCCTGGAGCTCGTCTTCTATCTTGTCCAGAATATGAAGGTGGTCATAGACGGTTATTATATCTTATTCACTCGTCACTCTGTGTTGAATGTCTGTCTTTTTAGATGGGAAGGCGTCGAATAATGAAATGAAGCAAATTTTAGGTGGGTTTGATCCAAGCGAAAACGCAATCTCGATGTCTGATTGGCCCTAGAGATCATGCACCAAATCACAAGTGAAGCAAACAGGTCACAACGTCAGTTTTCCTCTAATCGCTTCCGTTGCTAGCCAGGAGTATTGAGATTGCTTCATAGGCGAGAGGATGCAGCGAGACCTTCGACGTTGGCTCTCTCCCCCGGATCCATGGAAAAATCACAATATCGCATGCGATGCTCACCTTGATGGAACCGCGACATGGTTCCTCGAAAGTGATGCTTTCGCCGCATGGAAATCGTCAGGTTTCCTCTTGTGGATTCGTGGGAAGCGTATGTGTCTCCCACCTTTCTAGTCTTGCCTTGAGATTGATGGCTTGTCATTTAGCGGGTGCAGGGAAGACCGTCCTCTGGTACGTTACTTAGAATCTCCTCGTTTCGGGAATTCATGTGATCCGCAAGTTCGACGATCGTCAATAACATCGATGGCATGCGCGCGTCAGGATTAGCGTCGCTTGCGTTTTTTTACTGTGACTTCAGAGACGACGAAAAGAAGGATCGCCGAGGCTTGCTATCCTCTCTTCTTTCTCAACTTTGTGAACAATCCGACGCCTACTGCAAGATTCTTTCTGATTTCTATTCTAAACATCGTGATGGCTCGCAAGACCCTAGCGACTGCGCTCTTACGGAATGTCTAAAGGCCGTGGTCGAACGTCCTGGACAAGCCCCTATTTATATTGTGGTGGATGCGATAGATGAGTGTTCAAACACATCAGGCACGCCATCCCAACGTGAAAAGGTCCTATCCGTTTTGTCAATGCTTGTTGGCTTACGCCTCCCAAGTCTACGTGTTTGTGTAACCAGCCGTCCTGAGACTGACATCGAAACTATCCTTGATCCTTTGACACCTCATTCCTTCTCCCTTCAAGACGAGGAAGGACAAGTTCGGGACATCACTGACTACATCACTTCCCTTGTTAATACGGATTCCAATATGCAGAGATGGAGAGTAGAAGACAAGGAACTTGTCATCCAAACGCTCTCGCAAAAGGCCGATGGGATGTGAGGCACCATTACTACGGTGTTTTACGATGTCCACTTACACTTGTAGTCCAGGTTCAGATGGGTTTCCTGTCAGGTTGACTACCTTCGACACTGCTTCCCAGGTCGTATCAGGCATGTGCTCGACGAGTTACCAGCTACCCTCGACGGCACGTATGAGCGCGCATTACAAAACATTCACGAGACGTATTGGAGATTTGCACACCTTCTACTTCAGGCCATTGCGGTGGCTTCCCGTCCGCTACACGTCGAGGAGCTTGCAGAGTTTCTCGCGATCGATTTTGACGCAGGACAAATTCCCAAGCCACTGAAAGGCTGGCGCATGCTAGACCCTGAGAAAGCTGTGCTTTCTACATGCTCGAGTTTAGTTGCCGTTATCAATGTGGCCGGTTCTCGGGTCGTTCAATTTTCACATTTTTCCGTGAAGGAGTTTCTCACATCGGAACGCCTCGCTATGAGAGGACAAACTATTTCCCGTTATCACATTCTTATGACACCCGCCCATACTATGGTCGCACAAGCCTGCCTGGGGGCTCTGATCGATGTGGACGAAAATGTCAGTGAGGATACCCTGAAGGACTTCCCCCTCGCAGAATATGCCGCACGGCACTGGGTAGACCATGCAAAATTCGACAATGTATCAATCCGCTTGCAAGATGGGATAAGACTGCTCTTCAATCCGAGCAAGTCGCATTTTTCAGCATGGATCTGGTTATATAACCCAGAGCGTCCCCGACGCAAGCGCTCAGAAACCCCATCAGAACCAGCAAGGCTACCCTTATATTATGCTGCACTCTATAGTATCTCTGAGGTAGCAGAAATGCTGGTCATTGAACGACCACAGGACGTAAATGCTCAAAGCGGGTCCGACAAGCGAACTCCAATTTTCGCATCGTCTGGAAGAGGAAATCTTGATGTGACACGGACTTTACTTCAGCACGGCGCAAATACAAATGCCCGAGACAATACAGACTGCACTCCATTGCAAAAGGCGTCGCAAAAAGGCCATCTAGAGACTGTTCAGCTCCTTATCCAACATGGCGCGTATGTGAATACTCAGGACAACTATAACTCCACCCCATTGTATCGTGCATCAGGATTCGGACATCTGAAAGTTGTCCAGGTCCTTCTAAATCACGGTGCTGATCCGAATTCCCACGACAGGAGTGGCCAGGTTCCGTTGCATAGGGCATCATTAAAAGGATACTTGGACATTGCCACGGCCCTTCTCGAGTGCGGCGCAGATTCAAATGCCCGGGACGACCAAGACCGGACTCCACTACATACGGCGTCGGAATTTGGACGTCTAGAAGTTGCTCTGGTCCTCCTCGAACGTGGTGCTGACGCGAATATACGCGACAGAAATAAGAGGACCCCATTATACGTGGCATCGCGGGAGGGACATGCAAATGTTGTTCAGGCCCTTCTCGAGTGTGGAGCAGATGCTGATTCCCGGAATGAAGAAACCTGGACTCCGTTGCATGTCGCGTCGCAACTTGGTCACCTGGAAGTTGTTCAAGTCCTTCTTGATCATGGCGCAGATCCAAATGCCTGTGGCAAAGACGAGAGGACTCCTTTATTCGTGGCGTCATGGGAAGGACATGCGAAGGTTGTGCAGGTCCTTCTCAAGCACGGAGCGGATGCGAATGTCCGGAACAGGAGAACCTGGACTCCATTACATGAGGCATCGCAATTGGGGCACCTGGAAGTTGTTCAAGTTCTTCTTGATCATGACGCGGATCCAAATAATCGTGCCGTTGATGAGAGGAGTCCTTTATTCGTGGCGTCCTGGGAAAGACACGAAAGAGTTGTTCAAGTCCTTCTGGAACGTGGTGCGGATGCCAATGCCCGGAATGATGAAACCTGGACTTCATTGCATGTAGCGTCGCAATTTGGACACCTAGGAATTGTTCAGCTCCTTCTTGATAATGGCGCAGATACAAATGCTTGTGGCATTCATGCCAGGACGCCGTTATTCTTGGCATCATCGGAAGGACATGTAAAGGTCGTGCGAGCTCTCCTCCAATGTGGCGCTGACGCCAACGCCCGGGACGCCAAAACCTGGACTCCGTTACATGTGGCGTCGCAGTTCGGACAACTGGCAGTCGTTCAAGTCCTTCTTGACCTCGGCGCCAACCCAAATGCCTCTGGTATGAACAGGAGGACTCCGTTATATCTGGCGTCGTGGGAAGGACATGCAAAAATCGTTCGGGTTCTTCTAGAGCGTGGCGCGGACCCCAATGCCCGGAACGATGAGGCCCGGACGCCATTATATGTGACGTCGCAATTGGGACATCTGGAAGTTGTTCAGATCCTTCTTGATCATGGTGCAGATTCGAATGCCCGTGGAATGGATAAAATGACTCCGTTATTTGTGGCATCATGGGAAGGACATGGGAACGTTGTGCAAGCCCTTCTCGAATGTGGCGTGGATCCCAATGCCCAAGACATCAAAGACTGGACACCATTACACGTCGCATCGCAATTTGGACATCTGGAAGTTGCTGAGGCCCTTCTTGACCTCGGCGCCGCAGCTAATGCACGAGGCCCGAACGAGAGGACTCCATTATATGTGGCATCATGGGAGGGACATGCGAACGTTGTTCAGGCCCTTCTTGATCGCGGTGCAGATCCCACTGCCAGGAATGACGAAACCTGGACCCCCTTGCATATTGCGTCACAATTCGGACACCTCAAAATTGTCCAGGCCCTCCTTGATCGTGACATAGATCCATATCCATGTGATAGAAATGACACAACACCATTACATCTAGCATCGGGATTTGGATATGTTGAGGTTGCTGAGGTCCTTCTCAATCGCGGTGCAGACGTAAACTTCCAGGACAACAATAACCAGACTCCACTACATCTGGCGTCGCAAAATGGACACCTGGAAGTCGCACAGGTCCTTCTTCAGTGGAGCGCGGATCTGGATGCCCAGGATGATAACCATGCAACTCCATTGCATCTCGCGTCACGAAATGGGCATTCCGAGCTTGTGAAGCTACTTATCCGGTGTCGTGCAGATGTTCATATGACTAACAACAGGAACTCTACACCGTCTGATGAGGCTTCAAGAGCAGGACATCGCGACATAATGCGTCTACTCTTGGAGAATGATTTAACGTCATATAGTGGGTAGGCATCTCGTGCGACCAGGTGTGTTGTATCTGGTGTCCGGTTGTCCCAACTGACACACATGGTAGACGTTTCCTTATTTTTTCTCTATTTTTCAACTTGAACGGTCCTGGTTTGAGTAGAAACTGGAGATGCTTCTACGTAACCTCAAGGCAAGCGCCTGGGCGCTGCAGCACGGGTTGGCGTGTCGAGGATGCCGCACTGGCAGGACCGGGCCACGCCTACATCCCCGCATTTTACTTTGGTATTTACCGATCCTCTATCTGTAATTCATTCGCACCCCCGAGTCCTCAGTTTTAATTTTGGCCTCCTATGTATATGTACTACGTCCGTTTTCTGTGTGAGTGTAGGGATAGACTTTCTGAGAATTCTCTGGGACAAGCCTCATACTTTCGTTGCCCAAGTGGCAACTTGCTCCCAAGCCTGAGCAGAACTCTCCGCTACCTCGCTCCTGTTCCGTTCTGGTCGCCAGACTCCAATATTCCGGGTTCCAAGCACAGTTTTCACTGGCCAGTGATACCATACAGTTGCTTCGAGTGCACGGCCAGAGGGACAGAAGGTTTTTGAAGTACATCACGTGACTGTCGCGTGGATAGTAGTAGCCGAGCCCAAGTAACTTGTTGTTTTCTATCATGGCCACTGGCATGCAGTACACTCGGAGCACGAATACGCACAGGGACGAAGCCGGTGTCAGTGGTTGCGATTGACAGGCCGACGAAGCCTCAACTGTATTGTCCTCGGCCAATGGACGACAGTCGAAAAACAAGTTCAACCAACCCGGGGTACGTGTTAAGCAGGAGCGCTAAAAACGGGCGCGGTGCGTGCCCTAAAGACTCGTTGGACCTGTGAAATTCGGGGGGATGGTCCCTTCCTTTGCTCACAAACGTGGCCACCATGCGGCTTTCGTCCCCCTCTACCCTTTCCTCTACCCTACCCATTCTCACACACATACATTCCCTGCGCAATGCCCTCGCCGTTCGAATTAGCATCTAACGTTGCGCTTTTTATTCGTTCCCGATGGAAACGCACAATCAATGGTCAAATCCCAAACAGCACTTCCGACCGGCTTCAGATAATTGACGATGCAAAGCGATTCACGTATGACTGCCTGCATGTGTTGTGATTACAATCTAATGAAGATCTTTTCCTAGGCCCAACTTGGGCGATTATATTTCAGCTTGGGGTCTCCGTGACTCTGGCTTCAACTACAATCTTGTCGCCGTGTTCGGTTCACAGTCGACGGGAAAAAGTTTGTCTTCCTCCAACTTTTGAGCATGAGTACCAACTCTTCAAACAGGTACCCTCCTCAACCAGTTATTCGGCACAAACTTCGATGTTATGAACGAGTCGAAGCGGCAACAGACAACCAAGGGTAAGTAGGATACCTCCCCACGCGCCTCTTCCACCACAGGAGTCAATACACTAGCATGGTTCTGTTTTGCTCGTACTTGCGGATGTGCTATTGCCGCTGTCTCGCATCGTTGCCAGTGTGGTGCTATAACCAGTTTCCGGAACTACTTTATCGTTCTCCCCTTTCCAGGTGTCTGGATGTGTCGAGCTCGGGACATGAACGTTCTTGTAATGGATGTGGAGGGTACAGATGGGCACGAGCGTGGCGAGGATAAAGTATGTCTTCTGAGCTCCGGTAGTGCATGTCTCCTGACTATTTTCTAAGGATTTTGAACGGAAAACTTCGCTGTTCTCCCTCGCATCATCAGAGCTTCTAATTGTCAACTTATGGGAGCATCAAGTTGGTTTGTATCGGGGTGCCAACATGAGCCTTCTTAAGACTGTGTTTGAAGCCAACCTTGGGTTATTTGGGCACAAGTCACAAGAGAGGTAGGACCGCTCATCATTTCTCGCACTTTCCTGATGTGACTTTGCCAGTGCAAACTTGAATCAACGTACTCTTCTTCTATTTGTCATCCGTGATTACATTGGAACGACACCGCTCACAAGCCTCCAAGCAACGTTGGCTGCCAATTTGCAGCATATTTGGGATACTCTATCGAAACCAGCGGAACTGAAAGATCGGAAATTGACGGACTACTTTGACCTGTCGTTCACGGCACTATCTCACAAGATCCTGTCTGCTGAGAAATTTGAGTCGGACATCCAGATGCTCCGTGGTCGCTTCACGGATAAGTCAAGGGACGACTTCGTGTTTAAGTCTGCGTACCACAAGCGCATTCCAGCAGATGGTGTCGCATTCTATATGAAGGGCATCTGGGTAAGGTTGCAAAATTTATCAGCGCATAAGATTATCTGAGTTTTTTGTGTCCTTAAGGAACAAGTGCGAACGAACAAGGACCTTGACTTACCAACGCAGCAAGAGCTCCTCGCGCAATTCCGATGCGATGAGGTTTCTGCGAGCGCTCTGACAGAGTTTAATGACCAGGCCAAACTCCAGAAGCGGCCAATTGAAGAAGGAAAGGTCATCAACGGCCTTGGCGAGATTATGCGCGCTTGGCGCTCACAAGCCCACTGTGAATGAATGTTTTATTCTCATGTGCGTATGCAAGGGCTGATAAAGTCTCGCAGCGCGATACGATCGTGAAGCATCGCGGTATCATCAAGGGGTCTACAAGCGAAAACGTGCCGATCTCACTGGAAGACTTGACTCCACCCTGACCTTTCTGTTTTTGGGGCAACTCAAGAATTTACATCGAGACGTGCTAATGTCCTTCAAGACAGAAGTTGTCGCGGGTCTCAATGTAAAAGGCCACAACTTTGCAGACGTTGTCAGCAAAGCACGTACGCGTGCTGAAGCCCGCTTTAGAGATGGATCGCGTGAGGCAGTTATTACGGAGGGAGATCCAACATGGCAGTGGAAGGAGGAGCTCCAGATGTTACAGAAGGAAATCCCGGAAGTTGCTGACCAGTTGAGGAAGGACAAGACGATAAATGTGTTCAACACCATTGTGGTATTCCTCCTAGCCATCCTATTTTGTTGCCGCCGAGCGCGGCTCTAGCGTTTGTCCAGTAGGAGTTCTCACTGTACCACCAGGTCTCGGCATCTCGGAATCTTGTCAGTCTGAATCCATCAAGGTTCTACAATTTACGTGAAGTACTACTAAATGTCGTGACACAAGAGAACATCCGAATGATTATGCACGGACAAGGTGGAAATCACTCATTACACACACATTACCCCATCAAGTCTTCTCAGAGTCCGACAGGGAACTGTTCTTCTTCATCGCCATAACGACAGGCGAACTGTGTTCCCGATCTCTTGGCAGTGCGGCCGTTAGCCCACGAAGGAGGGATCACGTGATTGTACGCATTGTGGGCGCCGAGCACCGCGACTTGGCTACGAAGTGCACCGCGTGGGGGGATGGGCTTCCCCGTCACCTTGTCCATCATCAAGGGGATGATAAAATCGGCGGGCGTGCGTTCAGCGAGCGAAAGGATCGTGTTTTCTGCATATTTGTTGAGGACGACTTTCAGGCGGTCGTAGGTGCCCGAACCGCGCTTGTAGTTGCCGATTCGGATGGTCTTGTCAAAGTCCCGGAAGAACGAGAGAGAGACGCTCGTGACTTCGAGCTCACCGAGCCTGTCCCACGTTTCGAGTGCGTCGAAGATCTGTTCGGCGACATTGAAGGATGCAAAGTATTGTACCTGGCGCGAAATAGTTTTTAGCCCAAATGCTAAACTTTTTGGGAAAAAAAAAAGGAGTTGTGTCTCACCTGTCCTCCGTACAACTGGTCTTCAAGGAAGAAGCCAAAGAACGGGAATTGATCATGAAGGTCCTTGTTGACGGGGAAGAGCTCCTTGAAAGCGTCACCGACAACTTTGAGGCTCGACAGAGCACGATCAGAACACGGTTGGAACGTTGCCGAATCGCAACCCAGCGTTGGGTCATAATTGAGGACAGAAACAGTCAGAGGCGCACACCCTATACCAGACCGCCCTTCTGATACATTCGTGATCGTGGTCTCGGTCATGTATCCCTTCTCTGCATTCCAGAACGACTGTCAAGGTGAACAAAATTTTCAGGCTGTCCTTCGTCAAAGGTTGAGAGAGAGGGAGCGACTTTCCTTGGTATAGTCGAGGACTGTTAACGCTATCCCATCATATCCCTTCGTATCCACCACGCGGCCTATCTCTCGGCTGAGGCGGGCTCCTGCACGAAGTGCGCGGTACTGCACGGACGACGTCCAGTATGACCCACCCCATACGGGTGGCCACCAGAGATCCCACCTATGATTGCACATCGAGATGGCAATTTAGAGATGACTGACAACCTAGAAAAAAACGTTCCAGACGTACGAACTAGCGTTCCAATGTCCCGCGATCCATTGGAGGTCGAGGTTGATGGCAGGCCAGAGAACGTCGGCGACCCATGTACCATTGTTCTGTTCCGGTCGAAGAAGCCAATCGGCATACTTAATTAAGACTATAGCGCGGAGCGGAGGCCCATCTTTCGGATGAGACGAGTAAGAGGGAAGGGTGGGGAAGGATACAGATAAACAGATGACATACCGGCAGCAGGGGACCCGATACGCCAAGAGTCGGTCGTGATCTGATCAATGTGAAGATCAAACAAAGCCTCTTCCAGGCCTCCGGTGAAGATATTTCCGGAGGGATTGATAAGGTGCTGAGTCCTAATGAGCGCATGTACAGCGTCGTCCACAAGCGCGCGCAAAGGATCATGAGGGTCGCCGGAGAACTCGAGTTCCCCGAGCCATCCAAGGTAACCCAGGCAAGCATCACGAAGCCAGAATATGTTGTAATCAGGGTGATCTGGTTCAGGAATAAGAGTTATAAGGACACCAGGCTGGCAAAAAAAAACGTTAGTATCGGACATGTCCACATGGGATGGGCGGATAGAAACGAGGAAGATTCACATCAGCGCCAATAGATGGTCCCCCTATCTCATTACGGAGAACTTCCAATGCGACGGGAATTTCTTTGTCAAAGTAGGCGTCGATTTTGCGATTATCAACCCGGTTTGTGTTGATGTATAGGCTGGCACTCACGCCGATTGCGGCGGTGAGAGCCAAGAGAATCGACGAAGGACGCATAGCGCTCAATTCAGGGAAAGAGCACCTTTAATTATGAGTTACGCTCTCATCCCGCTTTTTATGTCTCTCCTACCGCCCGAAAAGCATTAGCCATGAATTCAGAGGACTGAACGTTCCTTAGGTCATTACCGGATCCACTGGCAATTGAATTGTATGGGACATACAAGTCATCTAGACTTGTTACGATCATCTCCGCGTTTATCGAGGTGCCCATCGGATGTCCATCATTTATGGAAGTCGCGTCACATGGGAATTGGACGTTGGTCCTGCTGAAGGATTGCAATGGTGGCAGCCCTCGTAATTACAATGAGCGCATATTAAAGCTGATTTCCGGTCATTTGCGCAAGCGGATGTGTGGAGGAAGACACATCATCTGCGGGGTGATTCAAAGAGAAGTCAATCAAATACAAAAATAGGATACGCCGTACAAACGCCAGTTTCCGGTTGCAACGAAGCGCTTACGCCGCTTAGTAGTAGGCGGAGTACTAGTACAAGCGATGCCTCCACGACAGTAATTTGACAAGAGCCAAGAGTTGGCGCTAGTAGTGAGCATCCGACTACACAGCACTGTGTCCATGAACCGAGAAGAGGTATTGCTGAAAGTACTCACCAGAGTACAATGAGTGCCAAATGAAAAATTAAAGGGTGAGCTATTGGCTTGGGAGCTTGTGTATTTTGTAGCCCTTAAGTACATGAATAGTAACTAACTCCTTAAGGAACTAAGAAAGAACTACCTAAGAATGGAATAGTACCCAATATTTGAGATGTCCAAATGTCGGCCAAAACAGGTTGAATCCAAAGGCGCAAAGTCGACCCTACATTGCTTATCAGGTGTTCTGCTAGTCGGCGTAAAAATTGTGTTTGGACAGATGCAGCCCGTCGACGCGGAGGGTTGTCGAGAAGCCATGGGGAGTATCAATCGATATCGATTTTCGTCGGAAATCTTGAAAACCTGACTGAAGTCATTAGAATGTGGTGGTGGGATTACGCGGTCGGTGAGACTTACTAGTATGAGGGTTGCACGAATGGATCGTTGTCTCACCTTTCTAGGTATCTGGATGTGTCGAGGTCAGGATATGATGAACGTCCTTGTAATGGACGTAGAGGGTACAGACGGCCGCGAGCGTGGCGAGGATCAAGTATGTCTTCTGAACTCCTGCAGCGCATATTCCCAGACTATTTTTTTAAGGATTTTGAACGGAAATCCGCGTTGTTCTCCCTCGCATCATCGGAGGTTCTACTTGTCAATTTGTGGGAGCATCAAGTTGATTTGTATCAACTTGAAGGTGCCAACATGGAACTTCTTAAGACCGTGTTCGAAGCCAATCTCGGACTATTTGGGAACAAGTCGCAAGAGAGGTAGGACTGCTCAATACCGCTTGCTGTCCGCTCACGTGCCATGTTCCAGTGCAAATCAGCGCAGTGAGCGCACGCTTCTTCTATTCGTCATCCGCGACCACTTTGGAACGACA
The DNA here is from genome assembly GCA_003313945.1 of Lactifluus pinguis. Lineage (NCBI taxonomy): Eukaryota > Fungi > Basidiomycota > Agaricomycetes > Russulales > Russulaceae > Lactifluus > Lactifluus pinguis. The sequence goes on from QLPA01000908.1 coordinate 16,912, forward strand.
CCACTCGCAAACCTCCGAGCAACGTTGACCGCTGACTTGCAGCGAATTTGGGACACACTATCGAAACCACCAGACTTGAAAGATCGTAATTTGACAGATTACTTTGACCTTCCGTTCACGGCGCTACCCCACAAGATCCTATCTGCCGAGAAATTTGAGTCTGATGTCCGGACGCTCCGTGGTCGCTTCACGGATAAATCAAGGGGTGACTTTGTGTTCAAGCCCGCGTACCACAAGCGTATTCCGGCAGACGGTGTAGCATTCTATATGGAGGGCATCTGGGTAAGATCGCACGAAATGTCTCAGCGCTCAGATATATCTGATATTGTTACGTCCTTCAGGGACAAGTGCAGTGCAAACGAACAAGGACCAACCCAGCAAGAGCTCCTTGCGCAGTTCCGATGCGATGAGATCTCGACGGGCGCTCTGACAGAGTTCAACGACCAGGCCAATTGAAGCAAGCGAGGTTATCAGCGGCCTCGGAAAGCTGATGCGCGCCTGGCGTTCATAAGCTCTTTGTGGGTAGACGTTTTATTCGCTTGTGGATTCATCAAGCTGATAAAGTCTCGCAGCGCGGTACGATCGTGAGGCGTCGCGGTACTACCGAGGAGTGTACAAACGAAAGCGCGCCGATCTCGTTGGAGCGCTCGACTCTACAACGACCCCTTTGTTTTTAAGCCAATTGAAGAGTTTACACAAAGCCGCGCTGGTGTCCTTCAAGGCAGAAATTGTCGCGGGTCTCAATGTAGAAAGCTACAACTTTGCAGACGTTGTCAGCAAAGCACATACAGGTGCTGAAGCCCTCTTTAGCGAGGAATGGCGTGACGCAGTTGTTGCGGAGGGAGGCCCCACGTTACAGTGGGAAGAGGAGCTCCGGGAAGAGATTCAGGCAGTTGCTAACCAGTTGAGGAAGGACGAGACTAAAAAGGTGGTCAACTCAATCGAGGTACGTGGCAGTCGTCTTAACAAAAATATGATGATACTGAAACGCCGCGTAGCGTAATTTCAAGAAGCGGATTTCAGAACCGGTTGATATACAATTGATCAAGCCGACACCGGAGATATGGGACAACGTCCTTGGGACCTACAAGGAAACACCCGCTGATTCCGAGGCGTTGTACACCTCCAAAGCCAGGAGTAATTAGCCCTTATGCGGTGGTGGTTGCATGCCTGCTGACTTCTATGGGAAAGGCTTCGACTGCACGGATGATGAAAATGATGATGCACTTGCGACTCTAAGACAGCGAGCGTGGGCTGCCAGATTGATGAACAAACCGCGGACACGGCGATCCTGACAAAGCTACGCGCTTACTTCTAGGAGCGTTTCCGATACGATGAGCAGGGTGTGCCACGCATCTGGAAACCGGGTGATGACATTGACTCGGATGGCGCATTCAAGAAAGCGAAGGGCGTGTCATTTGAGCTCGCGTATACCCCTCCTGAAGACGCCGAGGACGACGCTCTGGGCCTGGTTGTTTTCTCCGAGACGAAGGCACTTGAGCTCAGTGCGCGCTTCAGACGCGAGGCAGACACCCAATATGTTGAGGCGAAGAGGAGCACGGTTGCCACCATCGCACAGATTCCATACTGGATGTATGGGTTACTCATCCTGCTCGGATGGAATGAAGCCATGTTGATCCTCTTCAATCCTCTGTATTTCGCCATGATACGTATCCTAGTCGCTGGGGCGTGAGTCCCTTTTCCCTCTCACTCCGGTAATCTTGGGTTCACCTGACTCCGTCTGCGTGACAACCTCACTCGGTCATCGATCATTTGCAGGTGGATCGGTTTTCAGCGGAACCTTTCCGGCCTGCTCACGCGTTCGATCATTCTAGAGGTAGGCACGTTTTGATTACGCGTCGACATAGCCTCTGACCTTGGGTTGGGTTTGATGCAGGTGAAACGTCAGGCGGAATCCCGCTTGCGGGCACGGTTTGCACAATCCGGTCCTTGCTCAACCGCATGCTGCGATTAAGAAAAGCGGATGAGGACGATGCGAGTGCGAGGGAATTACGACGCCCTCGTCGTACACTCGAACCTCTCTGACAGGGTGCAAGACGCAGAAGATACGTACAATTGACGTGCAGTACTACCAAATGTCGTGACACAAGAGGACATCCAAATGATCATGCAAAGACAAGGACTCGTAAAGTTGGAAATCATTCATTACACACACCTTACCCCAGAAAGTCTGATCAGAGTCCGACAGGGAACTGTCCTTCTTCATCACCATAATGACAGGCGACCTGCGTTCCCAATCTCTTGGGAGTGCGGCCGTTAGCCCACGAAGGAGGGATCACGTGGTTGTACGCATTGTGGGCGCCGAGCACCGCGACTTGGCTACGAAGTGCACCGCGCGGGGGGATGGGTTTCCCCGTCACCTTGTCCATCACCAAGGGGATGATAAAGTCGGCGGGCGTGCGGTCAGCGAGCGAAAGGATGGTGTTTTCTGCATATTTGTTGAGGACGGCTTTCAGGCGGTCGTAGGTGCCCGAACCGCGCTTGTAGTTGCCAATCCGGATGGTCTTGTCAAAGTCCCGGAAAAACTTGAGAGAGACACTCGTGACTTCGAGCTCACCGAGCCTGTCCCACGTTTCGAGTGCGTCGAAGATCTGTTCGGCGACATTGAACGATGCAAAGTATTGTACCTGGCACAAATAGTTTTTAGCACAAATGCTTAACTTTGGGAAATGTCGGAAAAAAAAGTGTTGTGGTCTCACCTGTCCTCCGTACAACTGGTCTTCAAGGAAGAAGCCAAAGAACGGGAATTGATCATGAAGGTCCTTGTTGATGGGGAAGAGCTCCTTGAAAGCGTCACCAACGACTTTGAGGCTCGAGAGAGCACGATCAGAACACGGTTGGAATGTTGCCGAATCGCAACCCAGCGTTGGGTCGTAATTGAGCACAGAAACGGTCAGAGGCGCACACCCTATACCAGACCGCCCTTCTGAGACATTCGTGATAGTGGTCTCTGTCATGTATCCCTTCTCTGCATTCCAGAACGACTGTCAAGTTGAACAAAGTTTTCAGGCTGTCCTTCGTCAAAGGGTGAGAAAGAGGGGAGGACTTTCCTTGGTATAGTCGAGGACTGTTGATGCTATCCCATCATATCCCCTCGTATCCACCACGCGGCCTATCTCTCGGCTGAGGCGGGCTCCTGCGCGCAGTGCGCGGTACTGCACGGACGACGTCCAGTATGAGCCACCCCATACGGGTGGCCACCAGAGATCCCACCTATGATTGCACATCGAGATGGCAATTTAGAGATGACTGACAACCTAGAAAAAAAACGTTCCAGACGTACGAGCTAGCATTCCAATGCCCCGCGATCCATTGGAGATCGAGATTGATGGCAGGCCAGAGAACGTCGGCGACCCATGTGCCATTGTTCTGTTCCGGTCGAAGAAGCCAATCAGCGTACTTAAGTAAGACTACAGCGCGGAGCGGAGGCCCATCTATCGGATCAGGGGAGTAAGAGGGAAGGTGGAGGTGGGGAAGGATCCAGATAAACAGATGACATACCGGCAGCAGGGGACCCGATACGCCAAGAGTTGATCGTGATCTGATCAATGTGAAGATCAAACAAAGCCTCTTCCAGGCCTCCGGTGAAGGTATTTCCAGAGGGATTGATAAGGTGCTGAGTCCTAATGAGTGCATGTACAGCGTCGTCCACAAGCGCGCGCAGAGGAGAATGGGGGTTGTTGGAGAGCTCGAGTTCCCCGAGCCATCCGAGGTAACCCAGGCAAGCATCACGAAGCCAGAATATGTTGTAATCAGGGTGATCTGGTTCGGGAATAAGAGTTATAAGGACACCGGGCTGGTAAAAAAAATCGTTAGCATCGGACGTGTTCGAGACGAGGAGGATTCACATCAGCGCCGATCGATGGTCCTCCTATGTCATCACGGAGAACGTGCAATGCGACGGGAACTTCTTTGTCAAAGTAGGCGTCAATTTTGCGATTATCAAGCCGGTTTGTGTTGATGTATGGACTGGCACTCACGCCAATTGCGGCGGTGAGAGCCAAGAGAATCGACAAAGGACGCATAGTGCTCAATTCAGGGGAAAGCACCTGTTATTATGATTTACGCTCGCATCCCGCTTTATATGTCTCTCCTACCTCCCGAAAAGTATCAGCCATTATACGCGAATTCGATGATACAGAGGATTGAAGATTCATCAGGTCATTGCCGGATCCAGCTGTATCACAAGCATCGAGGTGTTCATCGAATGCCCATCATCTATGGAAGACGCGTGACACGGGAATTGGATGTTGGTCCTGCTGAAGGATTGCAATGGTGGTAGCCCTCCGAATTACAATGGGCGCGGATTTCCGGTCATTTGCGCAAGCGGATGTGTGGAGGAAGACATGTCATCTGTGGGGGTGATTCAAAAGGTCAATCAAATACAAAAATAAGCGACCGCTGGTAACTTACTCTATCGCCGTCTTGCTTTGGGATGCACCATATACACACCACTTTTTGGATGCAACGAAGCGCTTAGCCTAGTAGTACTACCCAATCCGGCTCTAAGAATGTTTCTGCTAAATATATGCGATGCTTCCACGACTAACTTACTACCAGTAAAAAAATCGTGTTTGGACGGATGCAGCCCGTCGACGCGGAGTATCAATAGATATCGATTTTCGTCGGAAATCTTGAAAACCTGACTGAAGTCATTAGAATGTGGCGGTAGGATTACGCGGTCAGGATTTTCGGTGAGACTTACTAGTATGAAGGTTGCACGAATGGAACCACGATCTCCCATGCTTGAACTGAGTCAAGAGTCTCCGCATGGCCCGGACTATGCATGGAAAGGGTAGGTCACACAACAATCGCAGGTCGCTTCCAAGTGAAAAGCCATGGACAACTAACGTCTACCGATTTGGGACCTGTCGCCACTTGTCACTGGGTAACAAAAAATATTCTCACGGCGGTCGCCAAAGTGTGAAATTGATGCCAAGAAGCATGTGTACAAGCCGAAACCATTCTTTGTACTAAATAGGCTACCCACCCAAAGGACGAAACTTCGAAAGGAGGGAAGCGCAAACGGAGCAGATTCATAAGTAATAGTACATTCATGTACAAAGTAAACAGAGCCAAACGAGTAGTAAAAGCAACGCTGCCAAGCATACCCCGTGACATCAGAGCTACGAAGGGGTCAGTTGAACCACTTCAGTCTTGACGCATACGATCAGACAACGTGGGTGCGGGTGCCATTGTTCGGTGTGTTGTAGTCTCAGTCATCCGCGACAACAATGCTGGGGCGGGTCCAGGTGCAGTGCCACGGCCGCGACCACCACTAAACCCACCGCGCATACCTCGTCGTGTATTAGGTCCTCCACGTATCGTACCTGGTGCAAGACGTCCTCGCCCACGTCCGCGGTCATCCGCCACGTTCATAGCAATTCGTCCCAGGAGACCCCCAGACTCCATTTCTCCGGTCCTTGGTGGTGGCGTCGGGGTCCGCTCGCGCTCACCCAAACCTGGAGTAGGCCGCTGTCGGTGCTGGTGCCACCTTTCTCGCTCCTCTATTGGGATAACGGGGCGTGTCTCTGCGTCCTCGAAAGGCGGATCATAACGCCGTGCATTCACGTTCATTCGGGGTTCCTCCATCCGTCGTTCCCGCACATGCGGATCAATAAATTGCCGAGTATCGTACTCCGCCGAAAACTGGCGACCACGATAGTCATTCGCCAAAGGCGAACGTTCATATCGGTATCGCCGCGGTGATAGGGGTGGCGAGGGGGTCCGATAGGTTCCCCGCGGGGGGAGAGGCCGCTGGCGACTGTCGGGTTGTCGTCCCCGATCATTGTCGTAATAAGTCCTTGGCCTATCCCAATCATGATCGGGGCGCCTAAGTTCGCGTGACCGAGGTCGGTCCCAACGACCTACGACCTGCCTAGTATCAAAGCGTGGTGTCCCGGAACGTGCCCGCTTACGCGGGTAAGAAGGTGAACGTGATCGAGACCGAGGTCTCCTCGAATAGGAAGGGGGACTTGGACTGTATCGATTACGGCCATTCCAGGGCGATGGGGACCGATCGCTCGACATAGAATCTTGTCTATCATATGTTCGCGCCACGTCCGTGGTCGGGATAACACGACTAGGAAGAAAATCCTGACGGTGGACTGAACCGCCTTCCTGGGACGGTGCTCGTGCTAATGGGTAGTTGCGGTGATAGCGGTCCTCAGGTTGGGTAGCGTGCAATGAATTTGCATGGGATTCAGACGTAGATGAGGTTCGAGCGTGTTGGTCCCTGCTCGTATCCTGCGTCGGGGTTCCACGCTCCCTGTATTGGCGGTCGATGACATCGGCCAGCTCTGGAGAAGCCTGCAGAAATGATGGTTGCGTGCGCTGAGCAGGTACCTCTTCGATAGAGGGCTCCCGCTTGACTCCGACTTTTTTCCAATCCAGCTTGAGTGCCACCCGTTGTGGGGCTTGAGGTTGCATCTGCTCTTGCACTGGTTGGCGAGACATTTGGTTGGAAAAGGGGTGCTGTGGTGTTTTGCCAACGTTCCGCGGGGGCAGCTCTGACGCAAGGGTAATTGAGCTCAAAGGCAAGTCGGTGTTGACTGTACGCCCGGCCTCTGTCTGTGCAGGGACGAAGCACATGGGTGGGGGAGTAGTCCTGTCAACTAACAACCGAGGATTAGAGGGGGACGCAGCAATCCCCACAGGAGTCCTGAGAACAGACAACTGCGCTGAAGGTTGAGAATGAAGAGTGGGAGCCCAGGCGATAGTCGATGGGCCAGTGGTGTTGATCGGTTCACGCGGGGAAACTTCGAGAGGCACATTGGAATCGCGAACAGAAGATCCAGAGCTCGATCCAGAAGAGTCGCCAACTCTTCTTTCGCGCTCAGCTTGAATAGACTGCGCATGGACTTCATTGGCGCGGCGCTTCTCCGCCATGACTGCGGCGCGCTGCTCATCGTAAGACTTCTTCCTAGCAGCTTCAGTTTGTTCCTCCTCCTCCGCTCTCTTCCTTGCAGCCTCCCGTTCCTCCTCCAGTTTTGCGGCTTCCTTCTTCTCTTGTTCTTCGGCCTTTCGACGCCCCAGCTGTCGTTGTAGCTCCTCCTGACGACGGGCTGCGATCATCGCGGCAGCCTGCTCTGCAAGTTCGGCCTCAACGGCTGTAATTTTTTCCTGCTCCCGGGTACGCAAGGCCGCCAACCAGTCGAAAAGACTCTTCAGTACAAAACGAGTCATCTGTTCGGAACGTTCTGTAACACGACCCAGGTGAGTTTTTGCGCTCAGCATGTCCGCACTGAGAGCCTCTGCCGAAGCCATCAGTCGATCTGACAAGTCGCGCGTTTTGTTAGCCTCCTGTAGCATTTGCTCTGCCTGTGTGCGTGTCTCTTCAGCCAACTGCTTCAATGGTTCAATGCGATCGTGCACAGCTTGCGTTGCGTGCAACGCATCCGTAGAGAAGGTGGACAACTCGCCGGAACGATGTTCGAATGTCTCACGTAGTTTTAACAACCGCTCATCGCGAGCAGAAGCCAACTTTATCAGGTGTTCAACAGGCCGGTGGACTTGCTCAGGGTCAGTGTGAGTGTCGTTGAGAGCGTATTGCGATGAAGTTGTTGGGGAAATAATTGGATTGTCAGGGGTTCCATCGGTGACGCGAGTTCTGCCACTGGGTGCCACGATAAGGGGCTGAGGAAAGTGAGAGGGAGTGTCTTGTTCTATGGGCGTGGGCACCGGCTGTGAAAGCATATTCAGTGGACCTCGTTCTACTTCACGTGAGGCAATTGGGTATTGAAGATCAGGGACCAGAGAGGCGCGGATGTGGTCCGGGAATTGAGTAAATTTGATGTCATTCGGGGATTCAGGGGATGGGGAGACTGCGGGAAGAGGATTCGCGTTATGTGTGGGCGGCAGTCCGGTGGGACCGTTAGGGTCCACTGCAGGAGAGCCCGATGCAAACGACCGTGGCAAAGCGGGACGGGAACGATTACGCGATGTGCTGGTGCGCTTCTGAGGAGGCTCATTGTCTGGTGCTGGTGAAGGAGGACGAGGAGGAAGTTGGGGAAGATCGCTCATCCTTTGTAAAAGGGAAGGGTTTTGTCCAATAGTCGAGAACTTGAATCCGGTGAGGGGCGAGGTTTGCACAGTAGGGCTTGAATTGGAGGCAGGTGTATGCATTTGCGTGAGAAAATAGTCGAGTCGAGATGGCGCTGCGGTCGGCAAGAGGTCTATCAAAGTGGAGATGACTCAGTCATCTGCTTAGCAAGACAACAAAAGGGGGGAGCAGACCGCCAGAAAACAATAGAGAGCGTTGTTGACAACGACAATGGAGAGTGTGTCGTGAATAGGGAAAGAATGATGATGATAAAAAGGAAGAAAGGAGTCTCTTTCTATCGGCTTTTATCGGAGTTTTTAACTTTCGGCAGCCATATTCGGGTTTATTGCCACCGAGTGTTATCTTTATCTTTGATCTATTGTCACGGTACTAGTATCATCTCATGAGCGGTGTCTACTTATTTCAGTTGCCTACAACTGGCTCACTTAGCTTTGCTGATTACTTTGCTGACGGCTTGGACGTTTACACTACTCAAATCTCTGACGCTACCCAAGCACGCGCTAATCTACGCGCTGTACTCAAAGAGAGTAAACACACAGATGGCGACAAAGACTACCTCAAACTTGTCAAGGTCAGTCCAATCTTCTTTGGTTTATGACCATCTTACATTATCGCTAGACACTGGAGGAGTACCTCCCCAATCTGTACGCAATTATCAGCTGCGTAGCCAGCGGCGACCTTGTGCAGGCCCAGGAACCAGGTACCACCCTCACTCTACCGCTCCCACTCTCCATGTCCCACCACCCTGACACTTGTCAGTATTCAGTTGGCGCACCACCCTCTCAGCACATCTCTTCAATAACTCTCCGCGCCTCGACATCCCAACTCTTCCCTCAGAGCTCGTATTCACCCTCCTGACTTATGCTTTTGCCCTCTCCAACCTCGCCAGACTGAACGTTGCCGCTCTCGGCACATACGAGCGCGAGCGCGGCATATCCGACGTAGAACGAAAAGCGAAGGACGAGAAGCTAGGATTCGCCGTCACATTGCTATGCAGAGCTAGTGGGCTCTTCGAACATGTTAGCACAACCGCCCTCTCGGGCACAGAGCAAACTCCAGGCAGGAAGAGCAATCGCGCACGACCACCAGAACTTTGCAAAGAAGTTGCCTCTGCTCTATCAAAGTACGACTTCTTCTCAAGTAAGATTCGTCATGACCGCGACTCACCTTTCATCTCCTGCAGACTCGCTCTAGCTTCGGCACAATCCCTCGCAATCCGCAAGCTAATGACTAAATCATCATATGACAGCACCGTCTCACCAGGCCCTCCACTCCCCGCCTCCCATCCATCCCCAGGACTTCTAGCCAAATTACACCTCGAAGCTAGCGCGCTCTGCGCCTCCGCCGAATCTCTCCTACGCATCCCATCCTCACGCAAACACGACATGGAAGTTGCCGAACCGCTCTTGCTCTATGCACGCGATAGCGCATCGCTGCACGATGCTCTCGCGCGAAAATGGCTCGGCGCGGACGCGGGGGCGCGCGAATCGAACGGAGTCGCGGTTGGGTTCCTCGGATGGGCAAAGCGGGAGTTGGAAACGCTACGCGATGGCGGCAGTGGCGGCGCTGGCGCTGGTGGTGGTGGTGGTGGTGGTGGTGGTGGGAAAAAAGAAGAGGGTCGTGATGGTCGCCGAGAGCGTCGAGAGCGTATCTCGGCCGAGGCTGAGGACGCAGCGCAGTTCCTGCGGTACTATACCAGGATGAACGACACCGTGCGTCTGTTTTTTTTTTGCGCACGGCGGCACGGACGGACTTGAGAGCTGACATCCTTTTTGCCTTTTATTTTTATTTTTTCCAGTTGTCGTTTCAGCCCGTGCCGTCGCAAGCTGAATTACAGGCGTCAGTACCAGCTGGCCGCCTCGCTGTCGCAGCAAAACCATTTGCGTCTCCGACTCCTGCGTTTGGTCCAGGTTCGGTAGAGTATATCCGCAAACACGCCGACGCACTCGATATCGAGGACCAAAACGAATCGTCGGCTGATGGTGGACAACGAGGCAACCCGACGACGAGCTCCTCATCCGCATCCGCATCTTATGCCGGTGCGGGGTCTTATTTCTGAACGGTGTCTGACATCTGTAAAAAAAAACCTTGGAAGCCGTTCGATCGTCAGCGCGTCAGCGGCGGGATCCGTCCCCTTTTTTTGAGGGTTGTATACTTTGGATGGAAACAAATATATCGTGACGTTTTGTATTTTCGGGACCTGCCATCTAGTATTTTCGCTGCATGTTATAACCATCAATCATATTTTTTTTCAGTCAAACTTGAAGGAGGCATGGAAGTGAAGTGGAACATTGGACGTCTCTAGAGCGTCCTTCCAAACCGGATCACCGGATGCTGCTCCGAGTCCATGTGAATTCGGAGGCACTTCCGAGTCTGTTGAAGCGAGACCACAACTTGACGAGCTTTCAAGCTCATAAATGCATAATTTTTTGCTGTTCCCCTAAGGACTGATCGTATTCGCTACGGGAGATCCACCATAGCGTATTTCGGATGCCTGCAAATTCCCATTCCCTTGTCACCCTTTGCCAGTGCACTGGCAGCATGACACGCAGGTTGGTCACGAAGGGTTACTCCGTGAAAGTTCCAAAACAGGGAGACATATATTCTACTACAAGAATAGGACAAGACAGTGCAAAAGAATATCATGAGAACATCTAACCGAGATACAGGACGATACAAGAATACAAGCAACGATGAAATTTCCCAAGGTGATGCGCGCGTGCCATCTTCACCCAGAACACATTACACATGCTTCCTTGTTCTCAAGAGAACACGCAAGCTTTGCCTCTTCCAGCTCTCTTGCCTGCTTTCGCAATAAGGCCGCCGCGAATTCAGGGTCCTTCTCAGCCGCAAGTCGTTGTACTTCATCGATCCCAGCCAGTGAGTCGGCATGCGAAGCAGCGGGGGTAAGTGGGTACGAAGGTGACGACGGCGATAGATCATCTAGTGCCGTAGTAGGTGCCGAGCCATTAACGATCGTAGTTTCTGTGGCTGTGGCTGCACCAGTCGTGGCCATCGACCCGGATACGATCTCAGACTCGACCGAAGGGTAGGAAGGTGGAGGAGTTGGAGCGGAAGGAACAGGACGTGCGACCGTGTCCTTCGCCATCACTTGGATTTCCTTTTGCTGTTGTAGCTGCTCCTCCTTTTCCTGCTTAACTTGCGCAACCAACGAATGGTCAAGAGTAAATTGGATCGCCTGTGCAGCTGGGCGTGTGCGGAGGTAGTACATGCCGGTCTTAAGACCACGCTTCCAACCGTAGAAATGCATGCTCGTGAGCTGGCCAGCTGTCGGTGCCTGCAAATGTACGTTGAGGCTTTGGCTTTGGCAGATGAAAGCACCACGGTCCGCAGCAAGGTCGAGGACCTTCTTCTGCGAGATCTCCCAGACAGTTTTGTAAATTGCCTTGACATCCGCAGGAATCTCGGGGATAGCTTGAATTGAGCCGTTGTTGGCGATAATCCTATTCTTCATATCGTCATTCCAGAGCTTGAGGTCAACAAGTTCGCGCAGAAGCCAAGGGCATACAACCTGGAACTCGCCAGCAAGAACACGGCGTGTATAAATGTTGCTGCAAACCAGTCTCAGAAATGAAAGCATTTGGCATAAAGGAAAACATACCTCGTGTAAGGCTCGAAGCATTCGTTGAAACCCAAGATCTGGCTTGTCGACGCAGTTGGCATCGGCGCAACGAGAAGTGAGTTGCGCAAACCATGTTTTGCAACCTTCTCCTTGAGAGACGCCCAATCCCACAATTCTGTCGGGGTAACATTCCAGAGGTCGTATTGCAGCTGTCCTTGCGATGCAGGGCTTCCTTCATACGACTCGTACGCGCCCTCTGCTTGTGCCATCTCACAACTGGCCTCCACAGCGGCATGGTAGATAGTCTCGAAAATCTGTTGATTAAGCATGCGCGCTTCAGGCGAATCGAAAGGCATGCGCAAAACCATGAATGTGTCTGCGAGACCTTGAACACCGAGACCGATAGGACGATGCTTCATGTTCGAACGGCGCGCTTCCTGAACGGGGTAATAGTTTTTGTCGATGACGCGATTCAAGTTGAATGCGACGACCTTGGTGACGTCATGCAACTTCTGGAAGTCGTATCTGTTCCCTCGAATGAAAGAAGGAAGTGCGATTGAGGCAAGATTGCAGACGGCGGTCTCGTCCGGTGAGGAGTATTGCATTATTTCTGTGCAGAGATTAGACGACCTGATTGTACCGAGATTTTTCTGGTTGGATTTTTCTGCTACCAGTAAGATGATTACCTATAGAGTTGATTACGGTACGTACTGTTGGCATGATCCTTGTAGCACATGAACGGGCCACCAGTCTCAATCTGCGCGTCCAATATTGCGTACCATAGCTTCTGAGCAGGTATGGTTCGGCGAGCGCGGCCCTCGCGTTCATAGCGCTCATAGAGTTCCTCAAACTCGGTACCATAGGTTTCATATAAGCCAGGCGCTTCATCTGGGGAAAACAGTGACCATTCTACATTGGCCTCAACACGCTTCATGCTGGGGTGCAAACTCAGAGCGGTGGAAAAGGACAAATGATAATGGAATACTCACAAAAGGTCAGGTATCCAAAGTGCGTAGAAAAGGTCGCGAGCCCTAACCTCCTCTTTGCCGTGATTTTTCCGGAGATCAATAAACTCAAAGACATCCGCGTGCCACGGTTCCAAGTAGATCGCAAACGCCCCGGGCCGCTTATTGCCACCCTGGTCGACGTAACGAGCAGTAGCATCGAACGCGCGTAGCATGGGCACGATACCATTGGAATAGCCATTGGTACCCGCAATGTAAGCGCTGAGGGCCTCATCAGTACGACATTACGTAGGACGCGAGAAAAAAAAAAGTACCAACCCTGTAGCACGAATGTTATGAATACTGAGACCAATGCCCCCAGCTGACTTGCTAATCATCGCACACTGCTTGAGCGTGTCGTAGATTCCTTCGATCGAGTCCTCCTTCATGGAAATCAAGAAACATGATGACATTTGCGCGTTCGGGGTGCCAGCACTGAACAGCGTCGGCGATGCGTGCGTGAAGTAACGCTCGGACATAAGGTTATATGTCTGGAGAACCTTTTCAACATCGGAGCCGTGTATACCAACTGCAACGCGCATGATAAGATGCTGAGGTCGTTCTGCTACGCGCCCATTGATACGTAGCAGGTAGGAGCGCTCGAGGGTCTTGAAGCCAAAGCTACGGGGATGGCATCAGTAAAATTCTCTCCGTCATCAGCGATACGTACAAGTTGTACTGAAAGTCACGCTCATAGATGATGGCAGAGTCCAAGGTTTCAGCGTTGGCCATCACGACGTCGTAAGTCTCCTTCGAGATCATGCTAGCAGCTCGCCCGGTTTTAGGATTTACTAAACAAGTTTCAGGCCATGACAGAAAAGCTTTTGAACTGCACAAACCATAATTGTACAGGTCTTTGATAACGTGAGAAAAGTTCTTCTTCGTTTCCTTGTGGAGGTTGGATACAGCGATCCGAGCCGCAAGGATAGCATAATCGGGATGTTTTGTTGTCAAATATGCCGCCGTCTCGGCGGAAAGGTTCTACATAACAGGGTGAGCCAGCGAAGAGTGAGGGAGGCGGGGAGGTGGGAAGCTATCACGTACATCAAGTTCGGTTGTTGTGACGCCTTGATACACGCCCTGGACAACTTTCTGTGCAACCCTGAGCGGAGGTCAGTGTATGATCCAAGTTTTGCGGAAGGGAACTTGCTCTATAGGGTTCACATGATTCATGTCCAAACCATAGCAGAGCTTGTTGATGCGAGCAGTGATCTACCGCGTGTAAATAGGAATGTCGTAGTATATCGTGTCATGGACAAACCTTGTCAAATTGGACGCGTTCTTTGCGCCTGAGAAGGTTGTGAGTTACTTTTCGTGAGTTACTTTTCGAAGTGGTAAATAGGTATTACATACCCATCTACGCAAGGCGGATGTCAGTGAGGTGAGTACGCGTCGCGTCCATGGGAGCAGTGATGAAGACCCACCTCGTTTGTATACAAAGGAACCCATAAGAATGAAATCTGGACGCGACAAGGTATATGATCTAGCAAAACGGGCTGTTGTTCGGAAGTTCAGAAGCCGTTTGACAATGAGGGTGAAGGAAAAGGGTGATTGTGGTGAGAGACGCGACTGTCAGCTATTAAATAACCTGGGCGTGACATCATGATTATCAATCACGACGCGTCCGTTGACCGTTGATTGATGCACGTGAACTGAATGGGACTGCGTCCAGTGTTACAGTGGTAATGTCAAATAAACCGCAAAAACTACTAGAAATACACATAAGGACTTTCTACTCTTGCTCCCCCCGACTTATATATCATCGCCGTTGAGATCTGCGCGAACCTTGAGGCCCGCATCTTCGAATAACTGACGAAGCCGGCTGTCCTTGTGCATCATAGCGATTTCATCAGACCCACCGATCGACTTGCCGAGTAAAATCGCATTCGGGAAGGTGCTACGCCCCGTGAGCCGGGTCAGCACGGCTTTGATAAAGTCGCCGTCATCTGCAAAAAGGGAATTTTCCATTCCGCACCTCCAAAGGGAAACAGGTTACACACCACGCAGGTCAACCTCAATGATTCTAGGTTTCGGGGAGAGATCATAGCGCTCCAAGAGGTCTTTGGCCCTCTTTGAATACCTGTGAGATAAAGTTTTCGAACAAAACGTATACAAAACGTCCTCGGAAGGCTAGGGGCGCGACTCACGGGCAATATGTCTGACGACACTTGTTAGCTTCCTAGAAAAGAAACCACTGAAAAGAAGAACGAAACAGCAAGCACCTTACTAAACACGACCAACGGTGTCTCAGTATCGAGAAGCTTCATGCGTACGGGCCAATCTGGGGAGGGGGACGCAGCGTCTCGATCTGCATAAATCGACAAATCGAGTGGCTGCGTTGGGTCGGGTGCATCGTGGGCGAGGCCCTGATCCAAATGGATAGCGTAGTACAGCAAACCGTGAATCTCACCCGGCCCCGGACGCATGAGCGACGCAATGCCGGCGGGAGAGACGCGTTCCAGGCCCTGCAGAGCCGGGGGTAGACCGAACAGGTCGTGAGAGGAGGAAAAGAGGAAGAAGCATAGGAGGGTAATAAGGACGAGAGGGAAGAGTATTCGCTTGCGGCGTAGAATCGCTGGACGGGGAAGAGAATCCATTCTGGAAGGCGAGGCTGTTCGTGGAGGTGAGACGCGAGAGTGGTATTTGGTAGGAGGAGTCGCCGAGGGAGAAAAGGAGGTACTGACAGGAGTGTTTGGGTGTTTAGGTTACGTTATATTTAAGCACAACGACGATCAAATGGAGTGCGATTCGGGGAAACAGACGGGTTTTTTAAACGGCTAACACCGCCGAGCTGACGTTTTACTGAAGTTGAATCGAGACGACTAATCCTATAGACCATCAATCGGACACTTCAGCGACAAGTGACTCCTGGTACGACTCTGAAGTCCGGACAACGAGGTCAGTAGTGTAACATAATAACTCATGAGCTGGTTCAACTTACTAGTGGGGGCTCAGGCTGTCAACAAGCTAATTGCTGTGGAAAATTGAAGCTGAACAATAGCGTACGGTGAGCATTGGAGTTAGGGTTAAGTCCGTATAAGGGCAAAGGATGACCCGCGTTAGGCCGAGTCTGGCCGATACGAAATGAAGGAAATTGTACATTCGACAATTACCGACAACCTGCTGGCAGTAACAGCGCGGCACTTATGAAAACAACAACTTCACATCCATGATTTCGATACACACTCGCATCAGGGATACAACGAGTCTCATTTGAATCTTTGCTGAGAGCGCTGAGGGTAAAATTGAGGTACTGTAACTAACTTACGGCAGTCTCCGGTGAAGAAGCTAAAGACTGAAGCCTGAGAGGGGACAGGGAACGAGTGCTATCGTAAAATAAGTGTGAAGAGTGCGCAAGCGAAATAAAAATAAAACTCTGATGAGATGGAACGGGCGTTGGTATTGGGGTGGGGGAGCAATATCGCCCATGGGACTTCGGCAGAGGGTCCTTCTCCGCCACTTACTGTAGCTGCCACGCTGGCAAGCTCCTTGTATCCTCTAGCCGCAAAATTACCTCTCGCTAAGGTTTCTATCAGCAGGCTCGCATATATACACGAAAAGATAAAGATTCCGGCATGAAGGCCCGCACTTGGGGCTTGTAGTACGTTTCCGCCGTGTATGGAAAGCGCACACCAGGTCCTCCGTCGACGTATGTACGGCTTCACCCGCATTGTCCAAATTCGTACAATCATGTGGATTGATTGACCAACTTGAATTCTCCAGATGTGGCTACCTGTGTTGATCTCGGTTAGTTAACTCTCTTGCAACAAGAACATCCTTGAGCAAGGGGGTCGTTGGATGTCGGCCTGACACCACACCAGAAATTGTACCACATGCATCGACGCTCCTTCAGGTTTAAGCCTCAGCCCAACTTCAAGGAGCCCCGACACCGTTCGTTGGTCCAAAAGCTATTGACCTGAGTTTTCATCTTGTAAAATCCCGCTGTGAAATAAGGATCCTCAGTTTAGATAGGTGAGTACAAGACTCGGAAGAGCACAAGCTATGTGAGGAACAAGGTAGTGGTAGTTAACCTTCAGTAGCTCATCCGGAAGAGCATGGGACTATAACAGACTATCTGTGATATCTCAAGGTTGCTGGTTCGACTCCAGTCTGAAGGAAATCTTTTTGTCTCTGCTAAATGAGACTACGCTTTTAACCCACATTCAACGTGCTATGGTGTCAGCAAGAATAAGCTCTTCTGCCTTTCTATCTCTAGGGATGACAGAACACTGAAACGAGTTCGGGCGACTGCAGAAGCGATGAGATCTCTGTCCTCCGCTTAGCTGGCAGGGTGTAGTCATACCTTATGAGCGAACCAATGTAGCTATAAGTAAAGGGCTCATCTTCTGCCCCTTGACACTTTTGGATGCTGAAAACGGAGAGCAAAGATGCGACAGCGATAAACAATGTCCCATCGACGAAATGCCTTCCGGGACATATACGCCTTCCGTATCCAAATGCCGCCATTAACCTTTGATCCTCTCGTACACTTCCGTCTGTATTAAGGAATCGCTCCGGTTTGAAGACCTCTGGTTCTGGATACACAGAAGAGTCGTGAAGAATTGCCCTGTATATATTTGGTGTCGGCTCCGGAGCAGGATGAAGACTACTCACCACGTATTTCCGAGCAATAATGAGCCTGCCAGTTATCCGTCAACAAATATGAGGGTTAACTCGCGGGCCAAAACTTCGCACCTTTCGGTATGAAGTAACCCTTATAGACAATATCTTCCATCGTGGAATGAGGAGCGGCTACCGGCGGTGGCATGGACTTGAGATATTCTAGAAGACTGGATATTGGATGGACGCACCCAAAGGCGCAACTGGCCTCCACCTCATAACTTCCTTGCACATTGCATCAATGAATGGTAGCCTCGGGCGATCATCAAATGTCGGCAGTCGCTCTCGACCCGTGACAGCATCAAGTTCTTCCTGTGCCCTCTTTTGGATGTCAGGGTAGAGCAAAACAGCTAAGAAAAGTGACATGAGGGCAGCGACCGTCTAGAAAACGACGGTATGGAGCGATCAAGTTCGTGTTCGTTTTAGATATCACATAAACGTACAGTATCGGCCCCGGCTAAAGACGACCACGTTAGCCACACATTCACGCATCAAGATAAAACTGACCTGCATACATCGACCCCATGCCTGCAGCAATTGTTTCTTCAGCCCTTTGGCGTTCTGATCCGCTTAGTTTTTCAGCCTCCTGTAGATTATCGAGAGCGAGTGAAGGTTGCGCTGAGCCATTGAACTATGAGTAAAAAAAAGTGAGCTCTTCAGACACGTACAGATACATAAAACAATCGCTTGCCATGCTTTCTCTGACGAACCGAAGCGGGTCATGCATGGTATTCTGCCCTATATTATAGCCTAAACGAGCAAGAGGCTTGTAACTGAACCAAGGCACCCATTCGGGGATGTGACGAACTGTGAATGCGGTGATGAGTAAAGCCCCGACATCGAAATTTAGGATGACACAAACGAAACGGAAGGGTATTAACAAGCAAAGCACTTGGTAGAATCATTTTAGCCCCGAAGTCAGAAAGCTGCCTGGGAGACTCGACCATCTTGTCATCACGTCCTTGAGGTTCGTAACCATATGTCATAGCTAATAACAGCTCCCCTTGCATACTAAAAAATGGTCAGGGGCGGTTAGAAGGCAGGTGAATCTATACTCACAGCTCAAGATGCCCTTCCCACTCGCGAGGATTTTCCAATAGCCGAGTGAGAAGAACGCGTGCCTTGGATTGTTGCATCGGGCGATAAGGCATTACAGCTCCTGGGCGAAGGCAACGATCGAGGAGATTTCGGGTTATGCGATACTTCTCTGCGTATCTAGCGATCGGCACAACCCACTGCCATTCTGTCCTGAGAGAGGTCACTACGAGTCAGCCGGTAAGTGATCCAATTAGAAGTGCATACATCTCAAAGATTGGGACGACTGGACGATCTGAACAGATATCCCCACGCTTCTCAAGGAGGTCCTTGGTAGCTTCGACAGTATTCAATACGACGACGACCAACCCAAAAACACGGAAGGACAAGATATTTCCTGCCGCTCAAATCGTAAAACGAACTGCTGCTGACAAAAGAATCGTACCATATTGTTCCGAAAGGGATTTAAATGTGAGCCAGGCAAAGTCCTTTGGAAGATCGAGAAGATTGCCAATGATAGGTAATGACCGTGGACCGGGAGGGTAGGGTAATCCTCTCCGCCTTCGATGGTCTCGGATAGCCCAAAAGACGGAAAGGAATGATACGACAGCGAAAAGGTCGAGGATTGACATTGGCGAGACCATGGTCGTGCTGTACGCTCAATGAAGATGCTATCACCGATCACCAGGGGAGAAGAAGCCTGAGTCTTAGTTCTTTCATGACCGTATCCCCAGATTTTATATCAATTTCGGGATTCATAGTAGAAACAAACCACAGTGGCGCACCCAGGGGCTGGGAAATTGTCTCTGCAAAACATGTTTTCCGGTTCAGTGAGAAGAAATCCTACCTATTTTGCTCCTAGAGTACGGTCATGGCGACGCTCACGCGGGCCTGGTCCGGGTTAGATTTAAGAAGCCGGCATATCTCCCTAGCGCGCGGTTCAATTTGCAAGGGGCCAAGGGCTCGGATCTCTTGGTAGGTTGGTCGCCAACCATGGCCGAGTAATAAATTGTTGAGTCGATCGCAGGGTGAATATAGAACGTGAAACGGTCTCTTGTCTCAGGTGCGGGGGCATGCATAGGGGGGCTGCTTCCTGATGCAGCTGCTGCGCCAAAGTGGGCGCGCTCACGCTCCGTCAGGAAGTGCGGCTAGAGATAAAGCGCCCAAGCCTAATATAGTTGGAACTATTCTTCTAAATAGTACTAGTACTGTATGGGCCAGGTACAGTAGCTCGCAACTTGGTCATCAAGAGAAAATCAGGCTGAAATAACGGGATTATTCTGTCTAAATAGTACTAGTACTGTATTAGCCATGTACTGTAGCCCGCAACGCTGTCGTCGCTCCAGATGAAGAAACCTTATTGAAAGATCCCGATTGACTCCAGTTGCAACAAACTGGAGCCAAATTCGTTTGCGCTTTGGACTGTGCTGCTGCTGATGCTGCTGGCCCTCGGGCTGCGTATCCTGCAATTAATCTGCCATTGATCTGGTCCGACCTAGACTGTCCGGGGCCGGTCCGGACCCTGGGCCGGTCCAATCGGCGCTTGGCCTTGGCCCAGAATGCTGAGCCCGGCACGGCAGCACCAGACCCGAGGCACAAGGACAGATAGTGGCCGTGGTGACGTCACCAAACATGCAAAGGGTACGATTTGATGGCACGCGGGTAGTCTAGGAACATCTACAAAGGATTGATGAGACATGACGAAAGGAGAGCTATCGACAAATTCTAGTTGGTGGAACTACCGTGCTGGATATGCGCCATCAAACAGTGGATCCTCTGCCAATTATGCCACTCGAGTCCTCTTGGATTGGAACATTCCCGCGCTGCTCCGTGCCCGAGCTCGCCCGGCAGCTCGCATGTGGGAAAAAAATTTGCAAGATGTGCTTGCGCGCCCAGACCACATCCTTCTCCCCCAGGGGCACCACCTGCGTGAGCGACGGTTCGATTTCCATGTGGGGTGGAGCCTATACGATCTTGCAGAAGAGGCAGAGGGGCATGCTAAAAAAAGCTCGTGCGGGAGAGAAGCAGGAACAACATATACAACTCAGGGTGTTTGGGTGGGTACTGCTGGCATACACCGCAAACGTTTAGAGGTCGCACTGCAGTTTTATGATAAAAAGAACATACCAATTGATCGTATTCAGATATTCCGGTCATATACTCTACCCCAATCTGACCCATGCACGAATTTTGAGAAATCAAGCCCAGTATCACGCTCGCCTGCAATCCAGACAGTCCTTGGTCCATGAAGAAACGGCCTATGAAGCGCAGGAATCCATAAAAGAAGCTGATTGGGTGCTGCACATATCCAACCATCGCCATCAACCAGATATTGGCCTGTAAATTAGAACTTCTCAATATCTTCGGTCACAATGCTCTCGACATGAATTGTAGAGTTACCTGACCCCGAGGCGATTTCCTGCTTATGGACAAATCCGACCAAATTGGTGAAAGGGGGTAATATTCCAATATGTCCTGTCGTGGCATCCCATACCAGAATCGTGCAATCTTTTGAGGCCGATGCGATGCGCAGTCCATCTGGCGAGAATGCAACAGAATAGACAACATTGGTGTGTCCAATAAATGGGCCCGCTACAGTCTGTCCTGTTGTGGCATCCCACACCCGAATCGTTTTATCTTCCGAGGCCGATGCAATGCGCAGTCCATCTGGCGAGAATGCAACAGAAAAGACTGGATCGGTGTGTCCAGTAAATGGGCCCACTACCATCTGTCCTGTTGTGGCATCCCACACCCGAATTGTTTCATCGTCCGAGGCTGATGCGATGTGCAGTCCATCTGGCGAGAATGCAACAGAATGGACCATATCGGTGTGTCCAGTAAAGGGGCCCGCTACCGTCTGTCCCGTTGTGGCATCCCACACCCGAATCGTTTTATCATACGAGGCCGATGCGATGCGCAGTCCATCTGGCGAGAATGCAACAGAACAGACGGTATTGGTGTGTCCAGTAAATGGGCCCACTACCGTCTGTCCCGTTGTCGCATCCCACACCCGAATCGTTTTATCTTCCGAGGCCGATGCGATGCGCAGTCCGTCTGGCGAGAATGCAACAGAACAGATGGTATCGGTGTGTCCAGTAAATGGGCCCGCTACCATCTGTC
>QLPA01000909.1:0-17897 GCA_003313945.1 Lactifluus pinguis
ACGTTCGAAGCACAGAAGCCGGGGATGGCTTCAAAGAATTGTTCAAGTTCCTTGTCTTCATCCAGAGCGTGGATTATCCATGTCAGAATGCGGCCGTTGATTTCAACTGACAACTTCGAGCCAGTGTCTTGAACGGTCTTCGTCATACCGCCAAACAATTGTCTGCGATATTTTTCCGGCCGCGAGTAGTAGGCGCCAAATAGGAAGCCATGAGGCCGAAGAAAGCGAACGATTCGGGAGACTGCATATCGGATTCCAGTATAGAAGAACCATGCCGAGGAAGAAAGTGGGGAATAGTAGGGGCTATCGTTCCAGAAGATTGGCATCAACGTGATGCATCCGTATACCGCTCCTGCAAGTCCAACCCACCAAATAACCACACTGAACACAGTGTGGTTAGTGGTGAACAGAAAAACACCCAGTCCGGAGAAGAATAGGAACAGAGACAGGTGTAGCAGAGCGGGCAATGCTTCAACCGACCACGGAAGATGAAACTTGTCCACCCCATTCGCAAAGAATGCACGAATCGGCGCTCGCTTCTGTGGGCTGTACCGTGGCGGTTGTGTGATTGTGGCATATCGACGCGCCCACTGCTGCAACATAGTCGCCAGTAGGGCGCATGTGAGACTGATGACCAAACTGAGGAACCAGAGAGAGTTGACCAGGACCGCGGATTTCGGTGGAGAGAAAGGGGGTGGTTGAGCCGGAGTGGCAGGGATCGATGCACGAGATATGTTTGGGTCGGCAAGAAGTTGATAGATGTTCGAGAGATAGAATGCGGAGGTATCCTGTGGATTCGGCTTGAGGTCTTGAACAGAGACTGCGGCTAATGCGGCGAGGGCAGCAGAGAATAAACCGGTCTACAGAATTGAGTTGACTACTGCACCCACTCCAGCGAGGAGACCAAGATGAGGACTCACGAAAATAAGGATGCCGTCTGCATCCTTTTGCCACCGATTGGCCATTTTGTCGTCTTCTCCCTCTGTCATCTTAACGTACATATGAAAGAGAGGGTCTGCGCTATCGGTAAAGTTGGCTTGTCCCTGAGAGGATTGATTTTGCTCTGGCCGGGGGACGTCACGAAGGCCAGCTATAGGGGAGGACGGATTCGTTATATAAAGCCTGATACAGCTGGGTGGCGGATAACATACAGGTTCTCTGTTCTTCTATAGGCGGCCCTTGGTCCATCTGGTGACAAACAGAACGTAAATGGGGGTTGTAAGGATGTTACTGTCTCGAGCTCGGTGGGTATCACAATAAACCAACGGTTCGCGTGGCAACGTTGGGCGCTAATCCACATGACGACGGCCCGAAGTGGCCGCTCTGCTGACCGATCCACGTTCAAGTTCTCTCTGTTTCAACTTGAACGATATAAACGCAGCATAGCCCCCCACCACTTGTGCCTAGTGCTCTCTATCTTTTCAGGTGCTGGTATCTTTCATTGCGACCATGTGAACCTCCGAAATTTCGAAACGGATCCGAGTCCAGACTGAGTGATCTACTAGTAGAATTGAAAATGTAGGTGCAGCACTCTCCACTTATGCTTCCCCCGGTATTCTCTTTTCGAGAACCAGGCTAGTGGGGTTCGTCATTGACCACGGAGTGCTCGCTCTGGATAAGAATTGGTCTTAAGCTCCCTCAATTCCTCGGATCCACGTCTTCAAAGCGTGCATGGCGTTCATATGCCCCCAAATACGCTCGGCCTTTCCTTCTTAGCCAGCGTGGTGAGGAGCCTTCAGTCTTGCTGTGGCCAGCAGTCAGAGAAAATCCACTCCTTCTTGTGAGCCAACTTGCTGAGGAATGAACTCAGTGTTCCGGCTTCGCCCGACTGGGGTCGCTTAGAATAGTCTGATATTTGAAAAAGAAACAGAAAACCCCTAAGTAATCAATTAACCACGTCTACGAAACATCCTGTTTAAAAAGAAGACCAAGGCGACAACTGGGCTAGAGATAAGCTGACAAGTACCTCGACTTGGTAAAAGCAGTCACAGAGGCTTGACGACACCAAATGGCCTATAAATATCCAATTGGGTCACGTCTATACCGTGACGTAGCATCAACAAAGACTAACTTACACGACCGTTTTTCGCCTCTATTCCGGATGATCAATGTTACGAGAGACGGATGCTGCGTCAAGCGGATGCCGCAAAACATCTGTAGCCACCTCAGGGACGGACATAGCTGACTCCTGGGACTGTTCTAAAGCTTCCACATGATAACGCAGATCGGGGTCCGGGGGATCATCGACTGTTCCATCATTCGCCGTGCTAATGTTTGGGCGCGAAACCGAAGTTCCCGGTGGCGGCGCGGGCAAAATGGTCGTTGTTGAGGCGGTGAGAAGAGGAAGCGGAGCAGTGGTCACTTGGTCAATCAGGAATGCGGGAGAAATTTGTGATGACCGAGTGACTGCAGGGATTGTGTAGTTGGGAACTGAGGCCACGGAAGACGACAATGGAATATCGGAGGCAACACCGAGATCTACATTTTTATGCAGATCAGTGGGGTCACTAGATGGTGGGGGGAAGGGCGAGTGTAGCGTGAATGTCGACAGTCCGGGGGGATGAGGGCTTGACTCAGAGTCGGAAGTGGGAAAGGTGGTGATGGTAGTGGTGTCAGTGGGACCTTGTGTTATCAACTCGAGTGAAGTAGTAACGACGTTGCTGCTGTCAACATTGGTCGGTGGTGTGGACTCTATGGTTGGAGTAACATCAGGTAAATCGTGAAGCGATATCTGTTCTGCAAAATGTATGCGCCTATGATCTGCGCCTAATGCGAAAATGGACGACAGGACAGGCTCTGTGGAATCGGCAGGTGGTGAGGGGAGGTTGGGATTGGTGATCTCGCCTATCACGGTATCGGGGTGATGGCCCGGGATATTGCACAATGAGTACGAGGATATACTCCGAAACGGGTCGCGGATCGAGGCAGCATTAGCGTCTTCATGTAAAGCGTCATAATGATGTCGAATGAGGCTGAAAATTAAATAACAAGTCAAAGAAGACCCGTATTCGCGACTGGATGCTTCTCGAAAGGTTTCATTCCACAAAGCACAGAAGTCGTGCTGCAGTCTAGGAAGAGTATTTTGGATGTCGAATCTGGAAATACGTCGCAGGATCCCGATTAGAATAACCATAGTTGGAATATCCTTCGAGTCGAGATGGACGTGGAAGAACAGCCGAGTGGTGTGGATCAAGTTGGCAAGTAGAACGCTGTCACCATTTGCGAGGTAATTTCGAAGAACCTCGTCTGATACGTCTAGTTGATCCATGGCAAGAGAGATCCAATGGTCATCCCGTTCCTGTTCCGGCACACTTGCAATGACACCGGCAATTATTCCTTGAGAACATAAACCGTCGGTGCTTCTCAGAGATCGCCCAATCTCAACCGATCCCAGCACTACAGCGCCTTCTACGAAAACGGGTCCGAGGACATAGATAGTCGCACGGGTGAGATGTGCCGTATCGACGGCTTTCGCGCATATGATGACCCGCCTTTTCTTGTCCGCCTCCAAAACTAAATTAGATGTCAAAGTACGGCCAATGAACCCATTAAGTGCCTCTGCCAATGTCTCGTCCACTTTGTCGCAAATGAGGTCGGGGCCGAGGCCGAAAGAATCACAGAAGCCGGGGATGGCTTCGAAGAATTGTTCACGATCCTCATCTTCATCCAAAGCGTCAAGTGTCCATGTCAGGATACGACTGGTGATTTCCACCGACAATTTCGAGCCAGTGTCTTGAACGGCCTTCGTCAGACCCCTAATTACTTGAATGCGATGTGTTCCCTCCCACGTATAGGGGTAAATTATGCAATGATACCGAAGAAAGTAAAAAATCAGAGAGGTTGCATATCGGATGCTGAAATAGAAAAACCATGCCGAGGAAGAAAGTGGGGAATAGTAGGGGCTATCGTGCCAGAAGATTGGCATCAACGTGATGCAACCGTATACCGCTCCTGCAAGTCCAACCCACCAAATAACCACAGTGAATACAGTGTGGTTAATGTTGAACAAAAAAAGGACCAGTCCTGAGAAGAATAGGAACAGAGATAGGTGTAGAAGAGCGGGCAATGCTTCAACCGACCACGGAAGATGAAACTTGTCCACCCCATTAGCAAAGAATGCGTGGATCGGCACTCGCTTGTGTAGACTGTACTGTGGCGGTTGTGTAATTGTCACATATCGACGTGCCCACTGTTGTAACATAGTCGCCAGTAGGGCGCATGTGAGACTGATGACTAGACTGAGGAACCAGAGTGAGTTGACCAAGACTGCTGATCTCGGCGGGGAGAAAGGGGGTGGCTGAGCTGGACTTGAAAGGATCGATTCACGAGATATGTTTGGGTCTGCAAGAAGTTGATAGATGTTTGTGAGATAGAATGCCGAGGTATCTTGTGGATTTGGCTTGAGGTCTTGAACAGAGAACGCGGCGAATGCTGCGAGCGCAGCAGAGAATAAACCGGTCTATAGAATTTAAGTTGACTGCTGAACCCGTCCCAGCGAGGAGGCCAAGGATGAGGACTCACGAAAATAAGGATGCCGTCTGCATCCTTTTGCCACCGTTTCGACAATTTGTCGTCTTCTCCCTCTGTCATCTTAACATACATATGAAAGAGAGGGTCTGCGCTATCGGTAAAGTCGGCTAGTCTCTGAGAGGGTTGATTTTGCTCTGGCTGGAGGACGTCACGAAGACCAGCTATAGGGGAGGATGAATTGGTTGATAAAGCCCGATAACAGCTCGTGTCCGATAACATACTGGTTCTCTGTTCTCCTGGAGGCGGCCCTTGGTCCATCTTGTGTTATATATGATAAAGAGATCGTAAATGTGGGTTGTAACGGTGTTACTGTCTCGAGTTCGGTGGGTATTTCCGTTAACCACGGTTCGCGTGGCGAACCCCGAAAACGTTGGGCGCTAGGCCACGATGACGGCCCGGAGTGGCCGCTCTGCTAACAGATCCACAGTAATTTACTACGATGTGCTCGCTCTGGGAAAGGATTGGTCTTGAGCTTCCTGCGCTTTCGTGTCTGTGAGTCATTTCCACTCCGTGAATGGCCATCTCGGACCCGCCGTGTGTTCTATGTGGGCACAGAGTTCTTCACGCTCCCAAATACGCTCGGCATTTTCCTCTTCTGTCACTGTCATTAAGAGCTTTCAGCCTTGCTGTGGCCAGCATCCAGAGCACATCCACTGTCTGTTTTGTCGCTCTTGCGAGTCCACTTGGTGAGGAGTGTACTCAATGGTATTCCGGCTTCCCCCGAACTGGAGCTGACTCATAATCGTCTCATTTGGAAAAAAAAAACTGAAAACCTAAGCAATCAATTCACCATGTCTACGCAACATCCTGTTCACACAGCAGGCCGAGGCGACAACTTGGCTAGAGATAAACTGAGGAGTAGCGACGCAAGCATACCGTATGTATCGTAAGCACATCAAAATGGTAAAAGCAGTCGCAGTGAGGCTTGACAACATCAAAGGGGCCTATTTTTATCCATTTGAGTCTTGTCTGTATGTAGCATTGGTAGAGACTAACTTACAAGACAGTTTTTCGCCTCTATTCTGGATGGTTAATGTCACGAGAGACGGATGCTGCGTCAAGAGGATGCCGCAAAACATCTGTAGCCACCTCAGGGGCGGACATAGCTAACTCCTGGGACTCATCCACATTATAGCGCAGATCGGGCCCGGCGTCCCGGATATTATCCATTCTTCCATCATTTGCTGTCCCAGTGTTTAGGTGCGAAACCGAGGTTCCATCCGGCGGGACGGGCAAATTAGCCGTTGCTAAGGTAGAGGGAACAGGAAGAGGAGCAGCAGTTACTTGGTCAATCGGGGATGCGGGAGAGGCTAGTGATGAAGCGGTGATTGCGGGGAGCGTGTCGCCGCGGACTATGTGGGAAGAGGATAGTAATGGAATGTCAGATGCAACCGCAGTATCTACGGTTTTCTGCGGGTCAGTGGAGTCGCTAGATGGTTGGGCGAAAGACGAGCGTGGTGTGAATGTCGACAGTCCGGGGGAATGAGGGCCTGACTCAGGGTCGGAAGTGGGAGAGATGGCGATGGTAGTGGTATCAGTGGGACTTTGTGTTATCAAGTCGGGAGAAGTAGTAACGACGTTGCTGTCGACATTGGTCGGTGGTGTATGGCGGGAGGACTCTACGGATGGGGTAACATCAGGTAAATCGTGGAGCGATATCTGTTCTGCAAAACGTATGCGCCTATGATCTGCGTTCAATGCGGGAATAGATGACAGGACAGACTCTGTGGAATCTGGAGGTGGTGATGTAAGGTTGGGATCAGTGATCTCCCCTATTACAGTATGGCCTGGGATATTGCACAATGGGGGCGAGTCGGCGATCAAGGCAGCATCGGTGTCTTGATGTAAAGCGTCATAATGATGCCGAATGGGGTCCAGAATACAATAAGAAATCAAAAAAAACTCGGATTCGCGAATGCGTGCTTCTCGAGTGATTTCATTCCACAAAGCACAGAAGTCGTGCTGCAGTTCGGGAAGAGTATTTCGGATTTCGAACCTGGAGATACGTAGCAGGATGTCCGTTAGATGAATAGCCACATGTGGAGTCTTGCTGACACACAAGCGGAAGAGCGGGCGAGTGATGTGGATCAAGTTGGCAAGTAGAACACTGTCACCATTTTCAAGGTAATATCGAAGAACCTCTTCTGATACGCCTAGTTGATCCATGGCTAGTGAGATCCAACGGTCATCCCGTTCCGGTTCCGGCACATTTGCAATGACACCAGCAATTATTCCTCGAGAACATAAACCGTCACCGGTGCTGCTTAGAGATAGTCCAATCTCAACCGATCCCAACACTACCGCGCCTTCTCTGAAAATGCACCCGAGGACATAAATAGTTCCAAAGGGGAGATATGCCGTATCGACGGCTTTCGCGCATGTGATGACCCGCCTTCTCTTGTCCGACTCCAAAACCATACTAGATGTCAAAGTACGGCTCATGAACCCATAAAGTGCCGGTCCCAATGTATGGTCCACTTTGGCGAAAATGCGGTCGAGGCCGAGGCCGAGGGCCACGACCGAAACACAGAAGTCGGGGATGGTTTCGAAGAATTGTTCAAGATCCTTATCTTCATCCAGAGCATGAATTGTCCACGTCAGGATACGACTGGTGATTTCCACCGACATTTTCGAGCCAGTTTCTTGAACGGCCTTCGTCATACCCCCAAACAATTGTCTGCGAAATTTTCCTCGCCTCGTGTAAGGGTAAAATGGGCGGTCATGAGGCCAAAGAAAGTAAACAATTCGGAAGACTGCATATCGGATGCCGGTATAGAGGAACCATGCCGAGGATGAAAGTGGGGAATAGTAGGGGCTATCGTGCCAGAAGATTGGCATCAACGTGATGCATCCGTATACCGCCCCTGCAAGTCCAACCCACCAAATAACCACACTGAATACAGTGTGGTTAATGTTAAACAAAAAAACACCCAGTCCGGAGAAGAACAGGAACAGAGCCAGGTGGAGCAGAGCGGGCAATGCCTCAACTGACCACGGAAGATGAAACTTGTCCACCCCGTTAGCAAAGAATGCACGGATCGGTGCACGCTTGTGTGGGCTGTACCGTGGAGGTTGTGTAATTGTCACATATCGACGCGCCCACTGCTGTAACATAGTCGCCAGTAGGGCACATGTGAGACTGATCACCAAACTGAGGAACCAGAGTGAGTTGACCAAGACTGCTGATCTCGGCGGAGAGAAAGGCGGTGGTTGAGCTGGAGCGGCAAGGATCGATTCACGAGATATGTTTGGGTCTGCAAGAAGTTGATAGATGTTCGCGAGAAAGAATGCGGATGTATCTTGTGGGTTTGGCCTGAGGTCTTGAACAGAGACCGCGGCCAATGCTGCGAGGGCAGCAGAGAATAAACCGGTCTACAGTTACGTTTACCGTTGCACCCCAGCGCGGAGACTGATATGAGCTCACGAAAATGAGGATTCCGTCTGCATCCTTTTGCCACCGTTTAGACATTTTGTCATCTTCTTCCTCTGTCATCTTGACGTACATATGAAAGAGGGGTCCTGAGCTATCGGAAAAGCTAGCCCGTCCCTGAGAGGATTGATTTTGCTTTGGCTGAGGGACGTCATTGAGGCGGGCTATCGGAGAGGATGAGTTGCTTGATAAACCGTGCCGGATAACTTACTTGTGCGAACGATTGTCTGTTCCGGTAAACTCCCGTTGATGACTCCTGGAGGTGAGCCTTGGGACATCGAGTGTGATATATGAGGAATGGAGGGATTGGGTGAACGTTACTGTATCGAGCCCCAACAAATTTGGGCGCTTAAGCTTAAGGCCGGGTGACTCCTCCGCGAACCGATCCGCACTGCCATCGCCAATCTCAAGCCTGGGCGCCACCCGGGCCAACCCTCTCTCTCCTTCGGAGCAGACTGCTGTCAACCTCCTCTCAATGTACAGGAACCTCAAGATCGACCTCGCTTGGGCCCCCCACACAAATCGGTGGTAGGCTTTGCGCGTGCGCGCCACCTCACCGACAGAGCCGCCCCGCTCACACTCCCATCAAACCGCTGCGAGCTCCACACCATCAGTTACCAACGACAATGGGTCAAGGCCGACGCCATCGAAGAATGGGACACCTGTTCAGTAGCGACCGATGATCCCAAGTATACGTCGCCCTCCCCGCTCCGCCCACTGGCAACCCCTCCTCCGTCCTTTAAGGCTCCAAAGGCTGCGAACGAGCAGATTCCGTACCCCTATCAGACTCATCACCTGCCACGCCTTCGTCGGCTCGTACTCGGCTAGATTCCACCCCGAACAGCCCTCCAACAGTCCTGCGGGACCCCGGTCTAAACCGTCGAGTATAAAATTTCCCGCTACCCGCTTTTCTCCGAAGCCCGGCGGGAAATCTTCCAACCCGTTTGGTCGAGACATCTCCCTCCCACACCCTCCTGGGCATGACACAAGGAGGCCAGGCCATCGCCCGCTTCGTCAAAGCCATGCAAGCCTGCAAGACCCCGCGTCAGTCCTGGGACCTGGGTTAATCACCCCTCCCGCCCAGATACTGTCTACACGTAGAATTGGTACATCGTTTTACCCTCCTTCAATCACTCACACCACCAATCACCCGTTTCTGCCTCACGCTATCAACCCTTCTCCGCCACCTGATCTAGCCTGTACCCGCGGGGACCGCGTCCTTGTCATAGCTACATGTTCCGGGATAGTATAAACGTTGATTTTTAAAAAACAAATTCTAGATTGTTTCAACTTGAACGATATGAACCGCGGCATGGCCCTCCATCCCTTATGCCTAGTTCACTCAGATTACGATTGATTACAGAGTGCTCACTCTGGGAAAGAATTGGTCTTAAGCTTCCTGCACTTTCGCATCTCTGTGAATGGCCGTCTCGGTACCCGCCGTGTGTTCTATGCGGGCACGGCGTTCTTTATGCTCCCAAATACGCTCGGCCTTTTCCTCTTCTGCCAGCGTGGTTAAGAGCCTTCAGCCTTGCTGTGGCCAACATCCAAAGTAGATCCACCGTTTGTGTAGTCCCTCTTGCGAGCCCACTTGCTGAGGAATATACTCAGTATTCCAGCTTCGCCCGACTTAGGCTGGGAACTGATATTTGAAAATGAAACAGAAAACCTCCAAGCAATCAATTTACTACGTCTACGCAACATCCTGTTTACAAAGCAGACCAAGGCGACAACTGGGCTAGAGATAAAACTGAAAAGTATCAAAGGGGGCCTATTACTTCCATTTGAGTCTCGTCTGTATGCAGAGACTAACTCACAGGACTGTTTTTCGCCTCTATTCTGGATGGTCAATGTCGCGAGAGACAGATGCTGCGTCAAGGGGATACCGCAAAAGATCTGTAGCCACCTCAGGAACGGACATGGTTGACTCCTGGGGCTGGTCTAGGGCATCCACATGATAACGCAGATCGGGGTCAGTTCGGGGTCCGGAGGATCATCGACTGTTCCGTCATTCGATGTACCAGTGGTTGGGCGCGAAACCGAGGTTACCGGCGGCAGCGCGGGAAAAATAGCCGTTGTTGAGGTGGTGGGAAGAGGAAGTGGAGGAGCGGTCCCTTAGTCAATCCGGAATGCGGGAGGGATCACATAGTCGGAAGCTGAGGCCGGGGAAGACGACAATGGAATGTCGGAGGTAACGCCGAGATCAACATTTTTATGCGAATCAGTCGTGTCGCTAAATGGTGGGGCGAAGGGCGACTCTAGTGTTAATGTCGACACTCCGAGGACATGCGAGCTTGACTCGGGAGCCGGAAGTGGGAGAGACAGGGATAGATGTTCGCGAGATAGAATGCAGAAGTATGTTCAAGATACCTCTGCATTCTATCTCGCGGTCTTGAACAGACAGCAGCTAATGCGGGGAGCACAACAGAGCCTGAGAATAAACCGGTCTACAGAATTTACGTTGACTGTTGCACCCACCCCAGCAGGAGACCACGATGAGGACTCACAAAAATAAGGATGTCGTCTGCATATTTTTACCACCGTTTGGCCATTTTGTCGTCTTCTTCTCTGGCCGAGGGACGTCACGAAGGCCAGCTATAGGGGAGAATGAATTCGTTTGATAAAGCCTGATACAGCTGGTGTCGGATAACATACTGGTTCTCTGTTCTTCTGTAGGGGGACCTTGATCTATCTGGCGCGATATATGACAAACAGATCGTAAATGGGGATTGGAAGTCTCGAGTTCGTCGGTATTACAGTACAGTGAACCAACGAGTGGCGAGTAAACCAACGCGTGGCGAACGCCGGTTGGGCACTAAGGCCACATGACGACGGCCCGGGTGACCGCTCAACTAAACCGATCCGCGTTCCGTGCATGACTCTGTTTCAATGGCCCTCCATCATTTGTTCCTGGTTCTCTCAGGCCGCAGATAGTTCTCACTGCAGTCATGGCTCGGGTGTCTCATCGTGTATGTAGCGAGTCCTGCAGGAGGTGCTAGTGGTTCGATTGAAGTTCTACTAACTCAAGCCACGCCATGGTCGTACATGGGGGGAGTTTTAGCAGTCACAGCACAAGGTTTATTATGAACTAGCCTGAGGAATCCCTCCGTTAGCTGAGTTTGAGATCGCCGACCTTTCCTTTCCGTGGTGGATGGGCCTCTTTCCATATTGAAAAGCGAGAGGTCTTTAGCCATTCTGGGGACCAATACCGTTAGCTTGTGTGCATTGTAAGGCGGTCTCAATAGATTGAGAATTCGGGAAACGAATCGACTAAGAGATCTGTTAGTAGTATTGGAAAGTGTAGGTCCAGTTCATCACTCGCTCCATATGCTTCCCTCCATATTCTAGCCAGATTAGTGGAGTTCACCTGCCATTGACCACGGAGTGCTCGCTCTGGGTAATAATTGCTCCCTGCACTTTCGTATTTGCGACCCTTCCGAATGGCTGTCTCGGCTCCTCGGACCGCTGCCTCTTCTATGCTTCGCCCGCTGGGGGCTGTTTTAGAATCGTCTGATATTTGAATATGAAGAGGCGACGTTGTAAAAAAGGATAGTCTCGGGTGCCCGACGTTCTATCTCCTTGAACTTTAAATTGGACGATTAAAAATAATGAAGCGCGGGGTTACGGCCTTTTCTTCCTGAAAACCCTACTGGGTAGCCCTCTCTGGAGGAGCTGAAGCAGCGAAAGAGCACCTGCCACTGCGGTCAGCAAGCGCACCCTCAGGCTGGCCTTGGGGAATCTAAGACGTGTTCTCTATTAGCCGGAGAAGGTTGGATGGCAGCCTGTACCTTCCACTGGAAGGAGATAAATGATCATTTTCCGACTTGACCTGTATTTAGGATCTTCAGGCTGTCCTTATTTGATCTGACTTCGCCTTGTTTCCAACTCGGACCGAGTCGCACGTGTAGAAACACACACACTGAATCATATTTCTCGAAACAGAAAACCCCCAAGCAATCAATTTACCACATATAAGCAACATCCTGTTCACAAAGCAGACCAAGGTGACAGATGGGCCAGAGATAAACTGAAAGTACCGACACAAGCATACGGTATGTATCGTGAGCAGATCAAATTGGTAAAAGCAGTCTCAACATAAAAGGGCCTATCAATATCCAATTGGGTCACGCTTGTATATAGCATCAACAGGGACTAACTTACACAACTATTTTTTGCCTCTATTCTGGATGATCAATGTCGCGAGAGACAGATGCTGCGTCAAGGGGATGCCGCAAAACATCTGTAGCCACCTCAGGGACGGACATAGCTAACTGCTGGGACTCATCCACATTATAACGCAGATCGGGCCCGGCGTCCCCAATATTATCCACTCTTCCATCATTCGTTGTGCCAGTGTTTAAGTGCGAAACAGAGGTTCCCTCCGGCGGGATGGGCAAGATAGCCGTTGCTGAGGTGGAGGGAAGTGGAAGAGGAGCAGCAGTCATTTGGTCCATCGGGAATGCAGGAGAGGCTAGTGATGAAGGGGTGATTTCAGGGGCCGTGTCGCTGCGGACTGTGGTGTGGGAAGAGGATAGTAATGGGATGTCGGAGGCAACCGCGCGATCTACGTTTTTCGGCGGATCGGTGGAGTCGCCAGATGGTTGGGCGAAAGACGAGCGTGGTGTGAATGTCGACACCCCGAGGGAATGAGGGCCTGACTCAGAGTCGGAAGTGGGAGAGATGGCTATGGTAGTGGTGTCAGTGGGACCTTGTGTTATCAAGTCGAGAGAAGTAGTAACGACGTTGCTGTCAACATTGGTCGGTGGTGTGTAGCGGGAGGACTCTACGGTTGGGGTTACATCGTGGAGCGATATCTGTTCTGCAAAATGTATGCGCCTATGATCTGTGCTCAATGAGGGAAAGGATGACAGGACACGCTCTGTGGAATCGGTAGGTGGTGAGGGGAGGTTGGGATCGGTGATCTCGCCTATCACGGTATGGCCCGGGATATTGCACAGTGGGAGCTCTTCGCCGATCAAGGCTGGATCGGTGTCTTGATGTAAAGCGTCATAATGATGCCGAATGCGGTCGAGAATACAATAAGAAATCAATTCAAAGTCGGATTCGCGAATGCGTGCTTCTCGAATGATTTCATTCCACAAAGCACAGAAGTCGCGCTGCAGTTCGGGAAGGGTATTTCGGATTTCGAATCTGGAGATACATCGCAGGATTTCCATTAGATCAAAAGCTACAAGTGGAATCTTGCTGACACACAAGCAGAAGAGCGGGCGAGTGATGTGGATAAAGTTGGCAAGTAAAACGCTGTCACCATTCGCGAGATAATACCGAAGAACCTCTTCTGATACGCCTAGTTGATCCTTGGCTAGTGAGATCCAACGGTCATCCCGTTCCGGTTCCGGCACACTTGCAATCACACCGGCAATTATTCCTTGACAACATAAACCGTCGCCGGTGCTTCTCAGAGATTGCCCAATCTCAACCGATCCCAACACTACCACGCCTTCTCTGAAAATGCACCTGAGGACATCCATAGTTCCATAGGTAAGATGTGCCGTATCGACGGCTTTCGCGCATGTGATGACCCGCCTTTTCTTCTCCGACTCCAAAACCAAACTAGATGCGAAAGTACGGCTCATGAATCTATCAAGTGCCAATGCCAATGTATGGTCCACGTTGGCGAAAATGAGGTCGAGGCCGAGACCGAGGACCACGTCCGAAACGCAGAAGTCGGGGATGGTTTCGAAGAATTGTTCACGATCCTTATCTTCGTCCAAAGCATGAATTGTCCATGTGAGGATACGACTGGTGATTTCCACCGACATTTTCGACCCTGTGTCTTGAACGGCCTTCGTCATACCCCCCAAAAGTCGTTGACGATATGTTCCCGGATTCACATAGGAAACGAAGGTGTAGTCGTGGTACCAAAGAAAGTGGACAAATTTGGAGACTGCATATTGGATGCCAGAATAGAAAAACCATGCCGAGGAAGAAAGTGGCGAATAGTAGGGGCTATCGTGCCAGAAGATTGGCATCAACGTGATGCAACCGTATACCGCTCCTGCAAGTACCACCCACCAAATAACCACACTGAATACAGTGTGGTCAATGTTGAACAAAAAAACGCCCAGTCCGGAGAAGAACAGGAAAAGAGACAGGTGTAGCAGAGCGGGCAACGCTTCAACCGACCACGGAAGATGAAACTTGTCCACTCCGTTAGTAAAGAATGCACGGATCGGTGCTCGCTTGTGTGGGCTGTACCGTGGTGGCTGTGTGATTGTGACGTATCGACGCGCCCACTGCTGTAACATAGTCGCCAGTAGGGCACATGTGAGACTGATCACCAAACTGAGGAACCAGAGTGAATTGACCAAGACTGCTGATTTCGGTGGAGAGAAAGGCGGTGGTTGAGCTGGAGTGGCAAGGATAGATTCACGAGATACGTTTGGGTCTGCAAGGAGTTGATAGATGTTCGCGAGATAGAATGCTGAGGTATCTTGTGGGTTTGGCCTGAGATCTTGAACAGAGACCGCGGCCAATGCAGCGAGCGCAGCAGAGAATAGACCGGTCTACATCACGTTGACAGCTGCACCACAGCGCGGAGACTGATATTAGCTCACGAAAATGAGGATGCCGTCTGCATCCTTTTGCCACCGTTTGGCCATTTTCTCGTCTTCTTCCTCTGTCATCTTGACGTACATATGAAAAAGGGGACCTGAGCTATCGGTAAAGCTAGCCCGTCCCTGAGAGGATTGATTTTGCTCTGGTCGAGGGACGTTATCGAGGCGGGCTATAGGGGAAAATGAGTTGCTGGTAATGCTACTGGTAGGTGCCGGATAACATACTAGCGCGATCGATTGTCTGTTCTGGTAAATTCCCTACGTTAATAGCTTCTTGAGGCGCTTCTTGGGACATCCGGTGCTATATATGAGGAATGGATCGTAAATTGGGATTGGGGGAATGTTACTGTGTCGAGTTCGGGGGGTCACTGTATTTCCGGTTCGCGTGGTGAACCCTAACCCTAACAAAGTTTGGCGCCAAAGGCCACCCGACGACGGCCCGGGTTCTCCGCGAACCGATCCGCAGGCATTTCTGGTTTATTTCAATTTGAACGATGTAGACCGCTGCGTATCCCTCTGGTTCACTCTTCACTCCCTCATCAGGCCGCAGGTGTTATAGCGCCCTTACTGCGATCATGACTCGGATCTCTCATGTCGGTTCTCCTGCAGCCCTGCTGAAGGTCACAGTGACCCTATTGAAATCTTCTTCTAACTCAACTACTACTAACTCAAGTCAAGCCAGGTCGTACCGTGACATAGGGGGAGTTTTAGGAGGCATAGCACAACCCTCCTGATGTTCGTTATGAACCAGGAATCACCCCTCCATTCGCTGAGACTGAGAGTTCCGACTTTTGCTTGTTACTGTGGATGATCAGTAGATGGGCCTCTTTCCACAGAGAAAAGAGAGAGGTTCATAGCTATTCCGGGGACAAATACCGCTAGCTGGAAGGGGACATTGATGAAATTGGGGCACGGACCCAGACTTAGTGTAATACCAGTATTCTCTGCTCGTGAACCAGATTAGCGGAGTTTACGATTGACCACAGTTCGCACTTGGTAAGAATTGGTTTTAAGATTCCTGCACTTTCGTATCTGTGAGTCATTTCTACTCTGTGCTCTGTGAATGGCCGTCTCAGACCCGCCGTGTGTTCTATATGGGGCAGGGCGTTCTTTACGCTCCTTAGCACGCTCGCCCATTTCCTCTTCTGCCAGCGTGGTCAAGGGCCTTCAGTCTTATTTGTGGCCAGCGTCCACTGTTGGTATAGTCCCTCTTGCGAGCCCACTTGCTGAGGAATGTACTCAGTATTCCGGCTTCGCCCGACTGGGGCTGGCTTAGAATTGTCTGATATTTGAAAATGAAACACAAAACATCTACGTAACATCCTGTGTACAAAGCGGAACAAGGCACCAAATGGGCTAGAGATAACCTGAACGTACCGACACAAGCACACTGTATGTATCGTGAGCACATCAAATTGGTAAAAGCAGTCGCAATGAGGCTTGACAACGTCAAAGGACCTATAAATATCCAATTGGGTCACGTTGGTACATGATAACATCAACAGAGACTAACGTACACAGCTATTTTTTTGCCTCTATGCTGGATGATCAATGTCGCGAGAGACAGGTGCTGCATCAGGGGGATGCCGCAAAACATCTGTAGCCACTTCAGGAATGGACAAAGCGGACTCATCCACATTATAACACCGATCGGGCCCGAGATCCCGAATATTATCGACTCTTCCATCATTCGCTGTCCCAGTGTTTGGGCGCGAAACCGAGGTTCCCTCCTGCG
Source organism: Lactifluus pinguis (assembly GCA_003313945.1). Classification (NCBI taxonomy): domain Eukaryota; kingdom Fungi; phylum Basidiomycota; class Agaricomycetes; order Russulales; family Russulaceae; genus Lactifluus; species Lactifluus pinguis. The sequence continues at coordinate 16,274 of QLPA01000909.1, forward strand.
GGACGGGAAAAATGGCCGTTGCTGAGGTGGAGGAAACAGGAACAGGAACAGCAGTCACTTGGTCAATCGGGAATGCGGGAGAGGCCAGTGATGAAGAGGTGATTTCAGGGAACGTGTCGCTGTGGACTGTGGTCGGGGAAGAGGATAGTAATGGAATGTCGGAGGCAACCGCGAAATCTACATTTTTCAGCGGATCAGTGGACTTGCTAGATAGTTGGGCGAAGGACGAGTGAAGCGTGAATGTCGACAGTCCGGCGGCATGAGGGCTTGACTCAGAGTCGGAAGTGGGAGAGATAGTCGTTGTAGTGGTATCAGTGGGACCTTGTGTTATCAAGTCGAGAGAAGTAGTAACGACGTTGCTGCTGTCGACATTGGTCGGTGGTGTGTGGCGGGACTCTGCGGATGGGGTAACATCAGGTAAATCGTGGAGTGATATCTGTTCTGCAAAATGTATGCGCCTATGATCTGCGCTCAATCCTGAAATGGATGACAGGACAGGCTCTGTGGAAGGTGAGGGGAGGTTGGGATGGGTGATCTCGCCTGTCACGGCATGGTCCGGGATATTGCACAATGGGAGCCAGTCCCTGATCGAGGCAGGATCGGCGTCTTGATGTAAAGCGTCATAATGATGCCAAATGGGGGTGAGAATAAAATAGATTATATGATCGTACTCGGAGCGTGCTTCTCGAATGATTTCATTCCACAAAGCACAGAAGTCGTGCTGCAGTCTAGGAAGAGTATTTCGGATGTCGAATCGGGAGATACATTGCAGGATTTCCACTAGATCAGTAGCGATAATTGGACGATTTCGGAAACACAAGCGGAAAAGCAGGCGAGTGATGTGGATCAAGTTGGCAAGTAGAACGCTATCACCATTTTCGAGGTAATACCGAAGAACCTCTTCTGATAAGCCTAGTTGGTCCTTGGCTAGTGAGATCCAACGGTCATCCCGTTCCTGTTCCGGCACGCTTGCAATGACACCGGCAATTATTCCTTGACAACATAAACCGTCGCCGGTGCTTCTCAGAGATAGCCCAATCTCAACCGATCCCAACAATACCACGCCTTCTTTGAAAATGCGTCCGAGGACATACATAGTTCCATAGGTAAGGTGTGCCGTATCGACGGCTTTCGCGCATGTGATGACCCGCCTTTTCTTCTCCGACTCCAAAACCAAGCTACATGTCAAAGTACGGCCCATGAACCCGTAAAGTGCCATTGCCAATGTTTTGTCCACTTTAGCGAAAATGAGGTTGAGGTCGAGGCCGACAACCAAGTCCGAAACGCAGAAGTCGGGGATGAGTTCGAAGAATTGTTCACGATCCATATCTTCATCCAGAGCATGAATTGTCCATGTTAGGATACGACTGGTGATTTCCACTGACATTTGCGAGCCAGTGTCTTGAAAGGTCTTCGTCATACCCAAAAACAATCGTCTGCGACATTTTCCCGGCCACATGTAGGGGTAAGAGTCGGATAGGCAGCCATGAAACCAAAGAAAGTGAAAAAATAGGGAGACTGCATATCGGATGCTGGTATAGAAAAACCATGCCGAGGAAGAAAGTGGGGAATAGTAGGGGCTATCGTGCCAGAAGATTGGCATCAACGTGATGCATCCATATAC
>QLPA01000914.1:0-29221 GCA_003313945.1 Lactifluus pinguis
GCACGACAAACTAAAGCATCAACGTCATCAAGATCGTAAGCATCACGGATTGGGGAGAGTTGGAAAAAAAAAAGAAAAAAGGATGGTAGAATGCGAAGTAAGAACTATATGAAGGGCAGGGAAATCTAATGGCCCGGTTGCCCTCTACGGCCAAGCAGTTATGAATACATTTTGTTGGAATCGACGGCAACGATTATCACGTCGGCTTGTAATAGATCGTTGTGATAAACTGCTTGCGAAAGAGTAAGATGCAAAAGAAAAAAAAATGTCAGAGGTACGCTTCAAAAAAAGGATGACGAGAGGCGCACCTTCTTCTTGTATCGAGTCGTGCTACCAACTGCAAGTACACCATTCCGAATCGCGCTGGTGCTGAGGTGATGCAGGACAACGTGCGAGGGTACAGGGAGCACGCTCGCATCATCTGCAAGCATCAATGCGGCAGCCGTCGAGCCTAATGCGGCAGTCGAACCGCCGACAAGGGTACGGACAGGCGAGCGCGAATGCGAATGCGAATTGTGCCCATGGTGTGCAGCGGACACGTCTGTCCCACTCGCCGTCGTGACGGGAATATGAGAAGAACCAGCTGGAGGTTGCTCTTCCTGGTCGGATCGAGTCATGCCAAACTCGCCGTGTCGTGAACGCGCACGGTGTCTGCGTTCTTTCACAGGTTGAGGTGGCGGAGCCCCGACGCGCGTGTTGAGGATGAGCTTGTCGAGGTGCCGTGGGAGGACGGGTGCTGGAGGGATGTTTGGGGCGGTGCCGATTGCCCCGTTGGCAAGAAAGACTTCTTCTTCACGAGCGGCGGCGATCAACTCGGGGGGAATAACGGAGGTCCAACCTTCTTCGCCAAAGGGTGTGCAGACACCTGCATCACTGCTTTGTGACCAAAAAGAGATCTGATGGGGCGTGCGATTTGCGGAGGTGGGTGGTGGTGAAAGGAGAGTTGAAGGGGGAGCGGGGAGCGGTACAGAAACATAATTGGCGAGCGAACCATCGTCGTCAACAGCGGTAGGGAGATCTTGTGCGAGCTTCCAGTTGTCATCAACGATGAACTTGATATGGTGCGTGCCAGGTAAGAGTGGAACAATGGCGACAAAAGTGTCGGATTTGGATGAGCTGTGGTTAGGGTTACGTTAGAGCTACACGAGATGGGGGGCAAAAAAAAAAGCGAAAGGGATGGTATAGCACGCACCTGCGGGTCATCACTTGACGGCCCTTCCAATTTGCATCGCCAGCACGAGCAAGAAGGACATTCTTTGCACTGCCATGCCATGAGATCGTTACATCTACGGGTTGTGGGGGTTCATCGATGGGGGAAAGGCGAGCACGAGTTTGAGGTTGGGGAACATCTGCCCGAGTTAGGCCTAATGGAATTGTGCTGCTGATCGTTTCTGAGACGAATGGGACGACCTTGGGTTCCTGTTCACGAGGTGGCTCGACATCGTTGACGGGGTGAAGATGGGTGGCCTGAGGGGGTCGGGTGAAAGATCTAGAAGCGGTTTGGGTGGATCTAAGACGTTGTGAGGGAGGAAAGACGGGAATGTGAGTAGGGGGTTGCTGTTGAACGAGGACATCGGGCATTTGAGTAGTCGAAGGGAGCTGGTTCGGACGGGCGTGAGATTGGAAATGATGATCGGCTCCGTTGGGAGTGAGAGAGTGAGCGGGTATGGGGATAGGGGAGGAAGCTTTCTGTCTCCTATAGTGGGGACGAGGAGAATGATTAGGGGAGTTTAGATGAGAGGGGGCAGGAGTAAGGGAAAGGGACGCCAGGTCGGGCAATTCGAGGGATTTCTTTTTAGTACGGAGGGATCTATGAACGGGATGAGGGGGAAGCTTGTTGTCACGGTTATCTCTATCTTGAGCACTGTTTGTTGCAGTCGATGAGGCAGACTGACCCATCTTCTTTCTGAAATCCGACCGGCCAACGACAAGGCTTTGCTCACTTTTGCTCTTTTCCCTTTCTCGCGCCAATTGCCTTTGGGCGGCTACTTGTTTGTCCCCTTATTTACCCTCTTTCCCCTTTCAGGTTATCATATCTAAAAACCCGGGCTATTAACACCGCCCGCTCCTTCTAACACGGAAAAACTGCTGGCCTTCGACACACACACCGCCACTACATTGCAACTCACACCCTAGCCGAATCTAGCTACAGTAGGGATACCTTTCGTCATCATGGCCATTTCATCTATTCGGTGGCTGATTGGTGCCCTCTATAGATTCACATTCTCGACCCACTCTTATGAATCCCCTCGTATGCTATTACGAGTTACATGAAGAGATCCCCTCGAGGATCGTCGCAAACAGATACCCGCCACATGTACCTTCACGCCTATCAATTCCCCCCGTCCCCCAGGCGTCGGCTGCACACCACGAATGACAACCCACCCTCTTTCCCCCCCTCCCTCCAACCTTAAACTAATCAAGCAAGCTCTCCACAGGGACTACTGCAACCCTGACCTACGCGGTGCCTGCAAATGAGATATTTGCAAACGATAAATTAAGCTTGCGTCATCGAACCCCCCGGCCAAGCCGCAACTAGGTGTCCCAAACTGGACATGATTGTCGAAGATCTAGGTATGCTCCAACTCGAGTGAAACATACAAGTACGGGCACGGCGTCAACGCCACTTGACGCCGGTGCCAAGGTGTGTCATGGCGCGCTCCCACGTGGAGCATTTCTCCTCAGTGATGAGAAAGGGGCAAAGAAAAAAGTGGCCCTTTTCCCTGGTCAGGTCTGGTCCGTCCGTGACGTGTTGGCAAAGCAGCAGAAGCGAAGCAAAAGGGTACTGTACTGTATTGTGTTACGAGTCAGAATAGCGCCCACGTCGCTCGGCAACGTCCTAGCGCCCCGGCCTTTGGTTCTCTCATCCTTCCAGAGAAGTTAGGTTTTGGGGGGGGTTCTATCCTAGTTTTTTTCGGCGTTCCACCACTACTCACACGCCCGTTTTCAGAACGAGAAAAAGAAGAGCAAGTAACGATCTTCTTTCTTTCTATTTTTTCCACATGAGCCCTGTCTAAGTTCATTAATGATCAATTTGACATCACCACCACCACCACTACCACCACCATCATTCGCTTCTCATTTCCGTTGCTCCCCCTCTTTTTTCTTCTCTTCTCTTCCTTCCGCGGTCTATCGAACTTTTCTGGGTTTGGCCCCCCTCTTCCCAGCTTGCTTTCTCTTCTCTGTTCCACAACTGCTCTAATCCTGCCACAGGTATGATGATACTGTAATAACCGGGGCCCCCCCTTCGCTATTTCTATTTCAGTACCCGGCTCAGTTTAATCCCGAGCTAGCCCTCGGCTTTGAAAACCCCCCAAAAAAGTGAATTTCGAAGTCTTTCAAACTTATGATGACCGCGGCCGCTTCCTCCTTCTACTTTTGGGAAACACTGACTTGTGTGTGTTGTAAAAAAGTCTGAAGTCATGAACTATCCCGCAATGCGCATGCCTCCCTACACGCTACACTCTAGAACGTCATTTTTATCTTATCCTTTTCATATATTCGGTAAATTCAAAGCGGATTTAACAAAAACAAAGAGGTGAAGAAGCTAAAGGGTCTCTTCTTCTCTTTTCGTTTTATTCGTTTTATGCAGGTTTTTTCTTTCTTTCTCTCGCTGATCCGGGGATATTTTGCGCCTTTCACCCGGATGAATAACAAACTTCGAGCTCCTTTGAACGCCCCCCGATCGGCGCCTCGATGACTGAAGGTTATCGGCGCGCGCATCACATTAACGACTGATTCACTACAAAGAAGAGATTGACGATATCATGGTTCCGCGTGCCAGCATGGCGTTAATGTGGCATCTCTCTCATTTCCGTGTTAATATATTAACAAGGGGAGGTTGCTTTCACTCGCCATCTACACCAACCTGGATGTAGTACTTTCCATTCTCTGGAAACTTTAGTGACGAAGATCTAAAAAAAACAAAAACGTGAATTTTGAGTCTTTTCTTCTTCTCTTACGTGGCAAAGGAGGCGTACCTATGACACCCCGCAAGGACAGCTCCGCGGGTACAGTAAGACTGACGACGAGCATGAATGACTAGAGTAGGGATGAGACGTCTTCCCGGTTCTCGGGCGCTCCCACAAGCAATCAAAGTTCATTCATCGTGAGTACTCCATCATTCTTATTTTCTTTACCTGGACCTCGTCGCAGCCACTACTACTACTAGTACCACCACCACCATCACCACCATCAACACAAACGTTAAAGAAGCCGATTGATTCAAGGCGGGGCCGCTCCTGTAACGGATTACTTATTCCGACGGCCAAAAGTAGGGGAGGGGTGTGTGAAGAGAGGGCGGCGGAGATTTCCGATTATGAAGTCACTCGTCGTGGGCAATTTGGCAAAAGGCAAAATTCTGTATTTTAAGATAAGGGTGATGGGAAAAAGGATCAACATGACACACAAAAAGAAATAATGATAAGGAAAAAAAAAGGCGAGGGGGAAGAAAGGAAAGGGAGGGGTTATGCAAGCACAGAATCGCTTTGAAGTTCCTCAAATTTTGGTCGGGCAAGGCGGATGTTGATCTTCAACGCGGCCGTCTCTGCGAATAAAAGCCACGTCATCATTATCCATTGACGCAACAACACGTATACACCGCCACCTATACGTACCGATCGTAGGGTCATGCACGATAAGCAAGATATAAGTGTTCTTCGTCATTCCATCCAGCACCGCGGTGAAATCGGGCAACTCCATCTCAAGCGCGTGGAATTCCTCGCGCATACGCCCGCACGAATGTTTCAGGGCTTTAATTAGCTCGCTGGTGCGTTCGTAACGTGTCGGACTGAGATCTTCTTGGTCGGGTCCGTCAGGCGAGTTGGATGTGGCGATGACGAGGAAGGTGGTACGTTCGAATAGGATGGCTTCGGTCGCGCTGCAGGCTTGAGCGAAGGTTGTTAGATGTTTGGATAGGACGGCTGCGTTTGGGATGATGGTGTGCACGATGCGCGACCATGCCTGTTCTCGTCAGCCAGGAAAAAAAATAAATAAATATGGTGTGACGTGCCTTGTACAACGATTCATCGTAAATACTCGTGCCAAACACCTTGACAGGGACGTTCCCGCTCTCACTTTGCAACTCGCGAGTGCGACGGTCGAGTACGGCCGTCTTGTCACCCGTGACGAGGTCCATCTTGTGCACAAGAAGGAATATGGACGCTTCGGGCGAGTACTTTTGCAAACCGTCGAGACAATCGCGGTAATACTCTGCATCCTTTGTCCCATCTCTCGCGCCGACCTCAAAAACGTAAATGAGCACGCAGACGTGCTGGAATATGGTAGATCGTTGAGTGGTCAGGTATGAATCCATGAACGAATCTTGTCCGCCACAATCCCATAAGTTGAGGATGAGGTCACCGAGGAATCGAACGTGATTCTGTTCAACGTCGATGGTCGCGCCGAGGCGCGACGTGAGCGAAGCGGGATTGTTAGAGCTATATACAACGTATATCGCGACTCAACAGATAGGACTCTCTTATCGAAATGCTCAGAGGTGACGCACAAGATGAGTGAGCGCATCGAGGTTTTCCCGCTCCCCGATGCGCCCATGAGAAGTACCTTGTACAGTTATGTGAGCAAAACAGGAATTTTATCAATAAAAATTAGGTGTACACACTTTCTTCTTCATTTTTTTCTAAACTGCACAGATGGGGGTAAGGCAATTGCAAGTGCAATGTCGGATTTGTGGCCCCACCGGGCCCCACCCCGTTAAACGCTCTTCCGTATCTCGGCCCGGGTTTTCCTCAAAACTTGTGTCCCTGACTGCTTCCCTTCCTCTCAGCTTTTTTCTCGCGTGAAAGGGGATTCGTGGCCATCGCGCTAAAAAGACGTCATTCTGCTGCGCTCGGAAACTCCACCTGGGCACCACTTTGATAAAACTCGGCGCCACTGCGAGTGGATGGGATGTAGGGATGATGAAACGCACACAAAGAATTTGGCCTTCCATCCGCGAAAACTGCTCAGTTGGCGAGTAGATATACCTCTTGTAGTGATCTCTCTATTGGCGGCGTAGTGATCACACTCACACATGTTTCACCCCAACGGAGTTCTAGGCATCTTCTAATCTTAGTACCAAATCCTACTTTTTTTGATATACCTCCGGACAAATGTACCATCAATCACATTTTTATCTTGGCTCTAACCGTGGTCCAGACCGTCAACCACCTACAAACTCTGGTTCCGTGTTCGAGAACCTGTGAGATATGAGATCATACGTTGAAAGAAAACTCTTTTACTGTATGTATGACTCGGAATGACGTTTTTCGCAGCTAAAAAAAAAAAAAGTTGGTTCGACCAGTTACGCGCTCCGAGTCTGCCGCAGGCAGTGGCCGCAAAACACTCTGATAGGCAACTTATCTCTATACCGCCGCAGGGGAAAACCTCCGTAATGGTGGGTTGTTATCGTCGTGTTCTAGCGTCGAGCCAGAATCGTCATCATCATCATCATCATCCCCTTTCGCAGGGATACCATTTAACGTGTTCGGTGCGTACGGAGATCGTCCCCTTTTGGACATCACTGACATTGCTGCAGCGGCGGTTTATTACCATGACGGCATACAGCCACACTGGCAACATGATGCTGTAATTTTCACTGGTATCTCTGTCCGACAATCGGCCCCAAACGTGGCGTGGCAATTGGAACACCACACACCATGAGTGTGATATTACTATCGCTTCCAAGGAATAGCGTTCGTTTTCACGAATGAAACCTCACTGAGGCCTGGCCACCCGTTTGCCATATGATATGTTCGATCTACAGCAATCCAATTATAGGACGAGTGTTGTACTAGTACTGTAGTGTTTACACACATATCTCACATTTACACAATTCATAAATTGGATTGCGGACTTCTATCACCGATGCCAAGATGGGGGAGAACAGGGCATCGACCCCGTTAGCGCTCGCACGCTTTGTTATCGCCGGGAGATCAACACCCTCGATAAAGTCCGTGATAAAGCCAACCGATAAAACCTCAGCACTTCTCTGAATCATGATCTGACCAAATCCAGGGGTTCGTGAACTTGACAGCCCTAGAACTTTGGCCCCCTTGAGATTTATTATTTATACATATCGCGCCCCATTCGATGCCCTCTTTCCCCAATATATACCTCTAATTTACTAAATCTTACTTGCTACATCTTTCCCTTACCATTCGTGCTCAGACCTGCCCGTCTCAAAACTGCGACGACGTCCCACTCGTCTTTGTGTGCAATGCCAGCGTCTTGGCCGGTTGTCCAAGCTCCCTCTTTCGCCAAACGCTTAATACAGTTGACTGCACTTGTGGACCTCACACCATACCCCGCTTGACTAGCGCTCATCGAATGCACAGCGAATTCGAGTTCCTTGGCGGCTAATGATAACACTTGGGCCCTAATCACATTAAATTAAAAAAAGATCAGCTTATGATGCGGCCCTGGTTTCCCCACCTTGTCTTCTTGTCTGACGGTTGTGTGTGGATTTCGTGCCATGCATCGTCTTGACCTGCGCTGTACATAAAAGTTTTGTACAGCGCTCGCAAGATGTTTCTGTAAGTCGCGGTCCTGTCCTCTGTCTGTAACAGGAGAGTACATTAAAATCAACGTTCGTTTCACACAGGACAGAATACCCACCGGAACCTTCTGAGAGAATGACACGTCGAGATCTATTTCATTATCTGGAATGCTGATGGGTGACGCTATGGGGAAAAAAAAGTCAAAGAGCATTTGGTTTTTATTTCAATGCTGAGGGCGAAAATCCCACTTACAAGGTGGAAATTCGTCGTCACGATCTGTCAAGTCTATAGGAGGTTCCTCCAGAACGACGTCTGAAACACCCGTCGACTTTGGCTTGTCACACGTCGAACCTCTGGTGTTTGACCCCACCTGCGCATTCGCAGATGCAGTGTTCAAAGGGACTTTGAAGGGCACACGGAATGGTGCTGCGCCTCTCGCTGCCAAATTCAGATCAGCCGCATAAACCATGGCAAAGGAGTCTTGGGAAACACAGACACGTAGGCCCACTCTTCACTTTCTTCGAATTCCCTCCTCGGTCTTCTTTCGAATCTTCGGACGAATTCCGTTTCAGACCCGTCGTCGGACGAGAACGTAGAAGTGCTGGGCCAACATAGTTGGTCCTCCCGCCGATGGGTGCTAGGACAGTGCTTGTGCTCGCTACGCGAGGGAGGGTGTCTTCCTCCTTGGGACTTGACCGGCGGACTGCCTTTATTTTCGATTTCTCGCGGGCATTACCGAAGCTGGCAGGTCGTGAGGGAATGCGTGGTGCCGTGACTTGTGGGACTGGGTAGTCCTCTTCGTCTTCAGGGTGGTATGCCGTAGGGCCCGCGTTTGCGCCAATAGCCTCAATAGGAGACAACGCCTCCTTCCTCTTTCTGGCCTTCTCCGGGTTTTTGCAAACCTGATGAATAACATTAATTGGAACTGCAATTGAGCTCGGTTTAAGATGCGTACATCACACATGTTATCACAGTACGACCTGACCACTTTCGTGTCCCGTATGTCGACGGTCTCACCGAAGTATCGGCATATTAACTTGGAGAATGAACGTTGAGCCATGCGATGCTGGTAAAGTGAACTGAAGTTACTTACAACATGTCTACAGACGTTCAGGTTTTCTGCGAAATCGACGAGCTAATGGAACCAATGAACAAGGATGAAACCACAGACAAAGCGAACCCTTACGGTAGAGAAGCTATCTACTGCCCTCTGACTGGGCGGGGGGTCATTATTTCTATCAGCCATGGCTTGACGGCGTGTTTGGGAGATTCCGACGAGCTTTTTGACACGCAACATATCTTCTCGAGCTGCGATCGATAATCAGGTTCGGCTGAGAGTATTTTCGAGTGGCTTGTCTTACAATAGTAGAGAATACACTTTGCCGGCTGAGCCTCATTCAGTCCTAGTTCTTTCCTTATTTAAATCGAGGGAACCTACTTCATTGTCTCGACCAGCTCGCCCTGGCGAAGTCAAAGACGTGACGGAATCTTCGAGGTGCCTTACTCACCAGTCTCCTGATAGTAGCCTGGCGCAACGACTTCAACGTCAGTTCCGCCCTATACCAAGTAATCGGAACGTACCTTCAAAGCTCTTCGGCAGGTCGTAATGAATGATGTACCTAGACTCGCTTTCAACGGATCCGCTCAACGACGTTGCAATGCGTCACTGTGGCGCACCGAACATCACTCTTATCAATGCCCATACCGAACGCAATCGTAGCGCAGACCTGTAACACAGTTTCCAGGAACCTGGTATTGGAGAGACCTCAGACTATAAAGAACTTACGATATCTACCCCTCCGGTGCCGTTTCCGCCCTCTTCCCATTCCTTGAGCGTCTGGTCAAGAATCGCGGGCCTGTGATTCCATCAGCAATGCAGCTTCGAATAAAGCGTTAAATCCTCAGAACCCACTTTACGCCTTTGTGGTATGGACGACAGTTCAATCCCTTCCCTCTTAGGTAGTTCGACAGGTCATCGCACGTCGCGCGTGTCCGACAATAAACGATGCCCGTGGACGGTCTTCCTCGTCGAAGATGCAAACCTTTGATGTAGTTCAAGACCTCGTCCATCTGGGCTATCCCATCGACGGAAGAATGGTACCGAACCTATAAACCGTTCACCATTGTTTTGAGCTCACGCAGTGAGTGCATACACACCTCGTAAAAGAGGTTTGGCCGGTTGAAAGGGTGTATAAATTTGAAAAGGCGATCCGAATCCATGCCGAGGATGCGAGCAATGTCTTCCTGGACTCTACGCACGAAAACTGTCAAAACCTCTGCAACGAACGACGGGAGTGACATACAACGGCGTAGCGCTTGCTGTTAGGGCCATGAGGGGAACATTAGGAAAATTCTGCCGGATCTGTCCCAGTCGTCGGTATTCTTCACGAAAGTCATGTCCCCATTCCTAATGACAACGCTCAGGGCGCTGCACTATGAAGAGATCGGTTAACGCACGGATATACAATGTGCCTGTCAGAGTTAGTCTGGTAAAAGAACGTTTCGTGAGTCAGACACACCTCGTCGACCACGAGACGGTTGAGTTCTCCACGGTGGTACAAAGAACCGAGGAGCTTCATGAAATCTGGGGAGCACAGTTTCTCAGGTGTAACTGAAAAAAAAAAGTCAACGCATGGGGTGAACCAGTCGAATCATAAGATCTGACTGTAGAGAAGCCTGTTCATCGGACATGGCGTGGAAAGATCGTTGATGATCTAAAAAATCCCCGCAAATGAGTTACCCGCTCGCACGAGTACGGTTCGGGACGAGACTCACATGGGTTTTCTCCGCTTTCAAGGTTTCCGAGGTCAAAGAGGCAACGCGCACTTTATATTTGCGCAATCTTGCAATCTCTACCATCACATCCGGTAAGATGGCTGTGGGAGGGAGCGAGGAAGCAAAGAGGATTTACGATTTTTCATGAGTGCTTTCCATCGATAGATTAAATCGTCAGCAAAACCCAGAAAATTTCTTCGACTAGACGGGGAAGTCACACCTAATAAAGGGGAGACCACAATGGTAATTCCAGACTAGTTTCGATTTAGCACCTTTCAAAAGACATGATTAAAAAAAGGGAGTAATGAATACAAACCTCTTGCGCAATCGCGGGCACTTGAAAGCAGATGCTCTAATGTGTTTTAAGCTGCAGTAGAAATGTAGGCGTCGCAGGGACTCACCTTGCCCATCCCAGTAGGAGCTACAACTAGCACGTCCGCTCCTGCAGAAAAAGATAAATTTCCAATGCCACGTGGACAGCTGAACGACATTACCCTTGATCGCCACCTCGAAAATTTCCTTCTGTTTCCCCTTGTATTCGGTATATCCAAACACTGTAAATGCGCATTAAGGACATGTCATTTGTATCATCGTATGATCGTACCTCTTGTAAACACCCTAGAGTATCGCGCCGAAACGTTAGTAACAGTAGCTTCATTTGCAGAGCACAAATTATAATTACTCATGGCAATCAGATACGTCGTAAGACAGTGAATCAGTAGCACCTGTTGATGAGCCAGGGCGCTGGCCCATCATGTAGGACAGGGCATTGTCGATGTGCATGGTTGACACGACCTTCGACGGTCGCGACGCGTCGGTCACGAGATTGAGATCACTGTTTTCACGTGACATGAGCTGGTGCACATCCTTTCATATCTACACAGGATATACAAACTACTGTATTCTATTCGCCAGGAAAATGGACTTGCGGACTTGCTGATTTTCGTAACTCCCTTCTCCAGCTTGGTGACTTTTTAATATTACCATTGAACGAGAGGCAATCCCAATCCCTTCATCTTGATCGCAATCTCGAAAAGATAATCGAGACACTAGTAGTAAGGGCAACACACCCCTCACTTGTCAACACCCAATTTCAATCACTCGACGGGTCTCATACCTCCGTTTGTGTCTTTGCTTTTTCCCAGTCGCTGCCTACATTCAAGTGACGAGGTAAGCGCGTCGTAATACCAAAGGCGAGTCAACTGCCCGCCATACCCCATACGTAGATGCCGTGACGACGGACAAGGACGGCGGCGGCGTCTGGATACTGCTTCATGGCTTCTGCCATGCTGTCTTTGAGGTCCTCCTCATAGGGCGTATTTTCAATAATCGGCACCTCGAGAGTATCGAGATAAGAAAGTGCCGATTTCATCCCGCCTATACGTACGCCCTTGATCATCTTGGGGGGGAGGGAACGAGATGATCGTGTCTGGGTTTCTGGTAATAGTAGCTCAAATACGGGAGACTTACCTCCTACCGACGTTGCGTTTTGGTAGAGCAGACTGTTAATCTTAGTACGTATGTTTGTAAATCACGCCCACCTGATGTGATATCCGAAACCTATTTCCTTCCGTCAGCAAGGTAATGATCACCGCATTCTGCGAATGAGTGTGGATGCAACTCCCCGCGCCTCTCAGATCAAACGCGTTCCAAAAGAGAGGCGTACACGCGGACTCTTTCAGATTGAGCGATGGCCGTCTGAGGAAGACGCGATCACCGCCCGGGGACGGAAAGGGTAGGACGAAAATGTGAGAGGGCAAGATCCGTTCCTTTTGTACGCCAGAAGGGGCGATGTAAACCTTGTCTCTTTGTAAAAGTGGAGCAGCGATGACGATTCTTCCTGGGGTAGAGCAAGAGCAAGAGGAAACTCACCCAACCCTGATGCTGATCCCTCCCCCCGTTCCAGTCACCCAACCCAACTGATAAAAGCCGCGACAGAGCTCAGGAATGAGATTGGCAGGCTGAGTTGCCCATAAGGGGTTAGTTAGTCTCAGGAAAGTGAAATCATTGAATTGTTCACATGTAAAGGGTCATCAGAAGTGACGAGATCGTCTGGGGTGGCTTGCGGTGGTGACATGATTCAGAATTACAGTGGCGTACAATTCAATTGCAAAAACAGCTTTTACATAAATAAAGTGTAAAATGTTAGGCAAACGCCGCGGGTGAGTCCCAATCTTTTTTGAATTGGCTTTCGGTGTTTAATACAGTACTGTGTACAGCAGGATGCCGATACTGTATGCAAAAGCGCTCAATAAGTTATATTAGACACCCTCTAACGTGAACTTAGTCTTGTGGCCCCTCCCATTGCAGGTAAAATGAAGGGAAAAAAAACATTCTACTGACACCGAATCTCACAAAATAGAATCTTCCAAAGGATAAAACCTGCCTACGCTGGCACACACAGATGGAGCTAATTGCCTGTTGATTTCTGGTCGATCCCGCTTCTCTATAACCTTGCTAGAAGTGCTTCCGAGCTTATTGTGCGTACCCCAAACTGCATTTTCCTCCGCATCGGCAGTTTTATGATTCTCTTCGGCGTAGTTCATATGTTGACTGAGTGAACGTCTTACTGGCACCGGGCTGACCCTTCTTCTCTCCATGAGGTTGATTGACAGACTTGAACGCTTGGAGACCTTCCTTACAGGGGGCAGCACGAGGTACAAAAAACATATAAGTACAAAAATAAAACCCGTCCAAACTTCTACGCCGCAGCTCAGGTTCGCGTGCAATTGCAACATACACGTATTCCTCTCTCCGAGATTCCCCCACTCCACCCCTGCTGCGGTATGTACGTCAACAGTACCATATTACAAAAATAGAGTTTTCTCTCATGATGGACCTTTTGTTATTGATCCGTAGAGTTACTAGAGCGAACGGCGTGCGTGGGTAAAAACAAACAAAAAGCGTAAAATTGAAAGTTGCACCAACCATGATCGTAAACGTTTCCCTCACTCAAATCAAGTCGCCGTGTTGTTTGTTCGATGCATCTTCTTTCGGTCATCCGGTCATCCCTCAAAAACAAAAAAAAGGACTTCTGCGGCGGCGTTGCATCCATATACACGTGTGCCTCGCCTTTTGATTCCGAAATGACATTTAACACATCAACTTACAGTACAAAAAGTCCAAATACAGCAGTTTCCAGTTTACGCACGCACGTCCCGTCTTGTTGTGCTTTTTGGACCTAAAACTTACGAGAGCGAGAAGCACACAGGAAAAAGAATTTCTGTTTGCGTTGTTTGTTCGCGTTGTGAACAAATGTGAACCCTCCTCTTTGATTTGCTCAACTCAAAATGATAGGCCTAGAGAGCAGAGGAAAGCCGAGTCCTCCAAGTCCTCCCTTCTATACTTGTTCCCTCCTTCCTCCCGTCCCGTCATTTCAAGAGAATATCATTTCAGTGTATGGCTGGGTGTGTCCTGGTGGCGTCAGTTCTACTGGTGGCAAAGCTCCGCTCCTTGGGAACAGAGATAAGCATAACGTTACTCGGGTGCCTCAGACGGTGTCAACCCCTTAGTGCCCTGCATATCAAACTGACATGGGCACATGGTTCCACTCCCAACTTCTAGTTTCCGTTTAAGTACTAAGTCCCCTCCCCCTTCCTCGCCAGGGTCCGCTGACAGGAAGGCCCAGAATCAAAGTTAGTTAGTATAAGGCACTGCCCAGCCTATGTTTTTAGAGACAAACAGACACGCGCATATACGCCTCTGCCCTTCACTACAACTCCGATTATCGGACACACACTGCCATCTTTGGTGCAAACCCTGCGGACAGGTATGACCAATGCAAGCACGAGGACGTCACTATCCTCTGTTAGGGAAACTTTAGTGTACAAGATGCTTCTTGGGTGAGGGGTCTGGGGTCGCCAATCCGTATCACTGTATCTCGGCCTCCAGGAGACGATGGTGAACACCGTAGCCACGTAGTTTAGCGAATCTTTGATCCGAGATGAGAGAATAGACACTGGATAGGTGATCAGAAGATATGTGTATAAGTAGATTGGGTCAGAGAGGATGGGAAAAGTGAATACAGATACAGAGCATAGCACAACAGGGACGCAGCATGATGGGGTGAGTTCAGCGCACAACATAACAACACAGGTAGTCGTTACTAAATGGTGACGCAACTGGAATCAAGAAAAATGAAATATCAATATTTCACAGAGTGATTCAAGTTCAAGTCAAGGGTTTTTGGTGCCGGGTGACGACACCGATCTTGAAGGACCTGCCGACGACTTGGGTGGTTGACACCCACCAGAGGGCGGGGATGCGTGTCGAAGGATGACCATGAGGCCATCCGAATGCGCAGAGAAGATGGCGTCGACAACGACTTCTTCCGCAGTGTTCACCGTAGCACGCGATCGCTGCTGCCGCTGGCGAACAGGCGCAGGGGCGGCGGTATGAGAGGTGCGGGGCACGTGTTGTGCCGCACTGCCGCGGCGCCCGTGGCGTGGTGAAGGCTGTGGGGATTCGGGTTCCAACCGCTCACTAGGATGGCCCACAGAGTCAGTGTGTGAGCGAGGAATGTGGATATAGAAACGTACACTGAATCTCGGCCTCGGGGAAACAGGTTGAATTTGCCAAAGCCAAAGCCACCATCACTGGGCTGCCCACGCTCATTTACGCCCCAGCCTTTGACGGCATCGATCCAGCTCTTGACGAGTGCCTCATCTCTCTTCGTTACGAAATCAAAGAAGGGACGACCCATGATGTCGGTTGTTGACAAGAAACTATCGTTGGAGCAATAAATGATCGGGCAGGCGGTGGAGAACCTGTCGAGAATGAGAGCCGTGCGTATGGACTGCTTTGGGAGTGGGTCAAAAGTGATGACACCATCTGGACCAGTCCTGCTTCCGCCATTGGAAAGAGAATTGGTGGGCAAGG
The DNA here is from genome assembly GCA_003313945.1 of Lactifluus pinguis. Taxonomy (NCBI): domain Eukaryota; kingdom Fungi; phylum Basidiomycota; class Agaricomycetes; order Russulales; family Russulaceae; genus Lactifluus; species Lactifluus pinguis. The sequence goes on from QLPA01000914.1 coordinate 15,150, forward strand.
ACGAGTCCCTGTTTGTTGTAGGGCTACTTCTAGAAGACTCGCTAGCATTATCATCTGGACCAGATTCATTTTCAGAAGGTGACCCTGGGGATTGAATAGGACTGGGGGGCATGGGCGAGGGATCTCCCCAGCGCTGATGAGGACAAGTCTGTCAGGATGACACCGGAGGAAAGAGAAACATACAAGCTTACACGAAATTCGAAATTTGCAGCCGAGGGAGTGATAATGGTGACTTCTTGCGCAGTCGAGGCATTGTGCATGGCCTTTGGCCCCATAGAAGCAAATGAGACGCTGCCGACGAGGACATTCCATGCAACGGTTCGTGACTGAAAGGTGTGTTAATACTAACGATGAGGATAAAATGTATTTTATTTTTTTTCTCACGATGGCACATAGGACGTAGCCCTTGTAAGGGTCTTTATGCTTCAAGCGTAGATATGCAAGCACGGCGGCCTTGTCTTGGCAGATGGTTGTGCTAGAATATAGGGATAAGCTTGTAGTTGAGCACAGCAAGGGCTGCACGGACTAGTGAAGATTTTTGACATCGCGAAATTCGTCGGGATGAACGAGGTCAAGGGAAGGGGTACCGACGAGCTCACGAGGTTCGTAACCTGAAATAGAATAAAATAAGCCGAGGGATAGGACGAAGAAGCTTACCGAGGAGTTCGCTGACTGACTCTGTGCAGAAGACCCAACGGGCCTAAAAGGAGAGGTAAGGGATAGCGAGGTTATAGATGTAGTGATGTACCTGCTCACTAAAGTCGACGATTCCAACTGAGTAGTAAAGAAGTTAGAAGAGAAGAGGAATGATAAAAGAGGATACGGACTGAATGAGACACAAGGAGAAGACGAGTCCATGGATGGGGATGATGATGGAGAAGGAGAAGAATGATAAATGGGGGGGGATGGGGGGTTACCAAGAAGGTACGCAGATCAGATCCAATAAACCGACATAAATAATTTACTTTTCACAAAGCGTAGCTTAGGTATATTATGTCCATGGAAAGCATAACTGACTCCATTTGGAATTTATAAACTCCGATTATGGGGGTGTGGTCAGATCCAAAAGTCGGTCTGAATCTAACCTTGATTAGACTCCTTCCCTTCGGTCCCGTTTTTTTAATGTGGTCAACGGCGAGGCAAGTCGCTCCAGGGGATCTCGTCATCGTCTGGCTCGTTCGTCCCTATTCTTAATTTAGTAATTTTATCTCATCCCCCCCTTAGACACGAGACTTGATCCAGTCCGTCCTAATCACTCCTGGCAAAGATTTTAATAGTAGATATGGTCATTATCGTCACTCTGACCTCGTCGGCATCCCCTACGGCTCAAAAGTCCCATCTCGCACTGGCAAAGGTTTCATTCACATCCTCAGACCAACACCAGAATTGTGGACACTAGCCTTGCCTCATAGGACCCAAATTCTCTATCTCGCCGACATTGCTTTTATCACATCCTGGCTTCATATCAGACCAGGCAGCGTCGTGATCGAGGCAGGTAATGCCGTTTCTCATGTCCTCATTCCGTCCGTCCTTCCATACCTCGCGGCGCATGCTTCTCGAATTTCCATTTTTTAATTGTTTTTTTTTTCTCCAGGCACTGGTTCTGCTTCCTTCACACATTCGATTGCGCGAACTGTCGGTGTCACCGGACATGTATTTTCCTACGAGTTCCACGAGGCGCGAGCGAACAAGGCAGCGTACGTCCTTTCCCGTCTTTGAGACGTTCACGAACCATTTTCAAGTGAGGAATTCACCCGCCACGGCTTGTCCGCCATCGTCACCCTCACCCACAGAAACGTTTGCAAGAACGGGTTCACTATCTCGGACAATGCCGACTCGGGTAGGCCATTTTATCACCCCGCAAGACCGGTCTTATCATCTCTTTCATTTTTTAGTATTCTTAGATCTTCCTGCACCGTGGGAAGCTGTCGAACATGCCAAAGCTGCCCTTAGAGTAAGCTCACTTTCTCGGCAACCACGAATGATGATAATAAATCCGTTTGGTGCTTTAAAGAAGGACCGCTTGACACGCATATGCTGTTTCAGCCCTTGCATAGAACAAGTCCTGCGCACCGTAAGCGCGCTCAACGAAGCAGGCTTCACTGGTACGACTCCTAAAATCCGTAAATGTCCCATTTGCCCGACGATCCCCTGATAACGGGATTTCGCGCCCCTCCCCCACTCAGACATCACCATGTATGAAACGCTTCTCAGACCTCACGAGGTCAACCAAGCTCCACGTCTCGTCCGCATTGACACCGTCGCCGAGAAGCTCAAACAGCAGGAGCGCAACCGCGAAGACAAACGTCAGCGCCAGATCGCGGCTTCTCGTGCTCGTCGCCGCCACGACGCCCCCGCCCCGGAGAAGCGCAAGCGCCAAGAGGACGATAGCGACGCGCCGGGAGTTGCCGATCTCGACTCTGAACATGACCCCGAGTGTTCCGAGCTAGAAGCCAAGAAGGCCAAGACAACGACGACGGCAGAGACGATAATGATAGAACAATGTGACGAAGACGAGGACGAGGACGACGGTGCTACTAGCCCTGTTCCTGACGTTGCCATGGACTTGGTTGAGGAACCGCCGGAGAACGAGATGCCTCCGCCGACCACCGCCGCTGACGACGACGCTGACGCTACAGTGCCACCACTGCCGACCACCTCCACATCCGCTCCAGATACTCAAGTCCTTTCCAAACATTCAAAGGAGGTCCGCGGACACACTTCTTTCTTAACCTTTGCGTGCCTACTTCCCCTACAACCTCAGCCTTGAGATCGTCAGGCCCACTTGGCAAAACCCACATCACACATCACAAACGTGGTGGCTTTTTTTTTTTTACATGTCTTTGTTCGTTTCCAAAAAAGAAAAAGGAAATTTTCTATTATGGCAAGCCCGAGAGACCTAATGTAAAAAAAAATTACTGTAACAGTATGGCTGTAACAAAAAGAGAGCAACTTTTTGCCGTTTACTGTGGTTGTTCAACTTCATCATCACCCACCCTCGCCTGTACAGTGTATTATTGTAGCCAAGAATTAAAAAAAAAAAAAGAACACACCAAAAGAGCACGAGCGAGTACGTCATCCTGCTATCGCACGCTTCACCGCGAGCTCCTGCTCACGCTCGCGCTCAAGCTGCTCGGCCGACTTGCCCTTGCGCGTACGAAGAACCCTATCAGACGATACCGCTCCACCACCTGGTGGTCCCTCACGGTAACTCTGAGCTCGAGTCCGCGCGCGCTTCGTGGTCACTCGCGGCGGTTTCTCATCATCATCATCATCCCCGTCGTCTTCATTTCCCATATACTCGACCTCAGCTTCATCGACGGATTCTGATAGATCACCCCGTGCCCGTTTACGACTCCGCGTCTGCGATTTCGATTTCGATTTCGGTGTTGCCTTTGATCTCCCGGTTCCGTTGGACTCGCCAGTGATGGTGGAGGTCCGTGAGGGAGTAAATTGTCCGTGGGACGGTGGTGGCGATGACACTGCTGCTGCTGCTGCTGCTTCGGCGGCCAGTTCGGCCATGGACTTGGGCATTCCTCGACTCTTTCTCCCGTTGGTACTGACTTCTCCGCTTGCTGTGGGGAAAGAGGAACTACGGCTATTCGATTTGGCTGGAAGATGATAGACAGACATCGAGCCTTCTTGTTCTGAGGAGTTACCGGAAAGCGGTATGTCAAGAGCAGCAACAGTCGGAGTTGATGAAATCGTCGTCGTCGTCGTCAGCAGAGGCAAAGGCGACTCTTCGGACGGTGGAGGTGACGAATGGACATCATCAGGCTGTGGCGAGCGTGGGGGCGACGAAAATACGACGTGCACGGGCCGCGGGAGGCTATAATGCTGCACGACGTCCTCTACCCCTGTGAGGAATCCGCCACCACTTCCGACAACTGAGATTGCTCCATCCTCGTCGTGTTTTGTGCCGTCCTCCACGGCAACAGCAACAGCCGCATCGACTCCAAGTCGGGTGCTGCTGGACGACGTGGCACCGTACTCCTCGCGCATGCGCTGGCGGATACGCAGGCCGCGCACGAGCTTCGTCCATCGCTTGAGCACGGCCTGTTGACGCTTCTCCTGTTCCTTCTGCGCTGCGACATGTTCTGCTTCCCAGTATGCCTTGATGCGTATGTGAGCGATGGCTCGATCAGCAAAAAGAAGGCGCGCATATTCACCTCGAGGATTATGTCTTCATTCTCCACAGCCACGACGATACCGGAAATCACCGGAAATGCCTTTCCCTTCCGGAATTCGAAGCTTGTCTATAATATGAGACGTGGCCGTGTGTGAAGAAGAGCCGTCGCGGTCCAATTCATTATCGTATACGTACCACGGCCTCTGCATGGTCAAAACCCAGTTGGCGGGCAATTTTTGCGACACCCTTATCTGTACATGGGGAAAAGGATGAAGAGAAAGAGAAATTGGAGATCAGCGGGAGGCACACTAGCATAAACGCGGGCGTCGTACGTGGGATGTGCACCGCTCCTTCAGGAAGCATGGACGGCGTGTATAGATCAATATTCCCAAAGCTGTTCTTCGGAATCTTGCCCTATTTTTGTGAGACATCTTAGCACCCTTGGAACTAAGAAGCATTCGAAAGGGAAACACACGTCGATGACTGGCGGTGGGATATATCTCTCTGTCTGTTCCTCTGCGTATAGCCCTTGCATTGCACTATTACTGCCATTCGCGCCTTCCATATTCGCTCGTATCTCGAGCTCGCGCTTGCGGTTCAAGGTCGCCGCGCGTTGTTTGACATATTTAAGCGGTTGCTCGCCAGCGCGCACAACGCGTCCATGGCGCATCCAATTCTCTGCCGCTTTGAGGTGCAGAACCTGGCTACGAGAATAAACTGGCTCGCCGCGGAATTTCCCGAGTTCATTTGCATCTGATGAGATGATTTGATCTCTGAGTAAATGCCGCTCGAGGACATAACTGGATGCGAGCATAAATAGGGACTGACGAAGTTTTTAGTAAGATACATACAAGGGATGGTCTTTGAAGCCTCCGAGCGTCGTTGGCATACCCTCTGTAAACTGGTTGACGACCAACTCGTCATCCTCGACATCGTCTCTGTGCTTCAGCAGTTACAGGTCATATAAGAACATGATAACACATTTGAAGCCCAAGTTGCGTACCAAACGGTATGGTCGAGTTACCGCTTGGACGACTCGAGCCCACCACTCTTGACGGCCTCTCCCGCCAGATTGCACCTTGGAGACTTTGGCACTGTATTTTTTGGCATATCGTGGGGTGACATCGCGCATATAACCGTCTTCCTCAACCGCGAGTACGTACATCATGCGGTTGTCCACACTGGCCAGCCGTGACGACGTGCCAGTAGGAGTCGGGTCGAAAACCTTGCGTTTGTTGACGATGGCGCGTATTGGGTCAACGGGAAGCCAACGACCATCAGGACGCGAGAAAACCTCGGTCCAAAAGACGGGCGGTGTCGTGAGCGGATCCGAGGGTTCTAGGTGTAAACATGATAATTTACAAATGAGCTCTACGGAGGATAAATGCGTACTCGGAGTATGCGTCTGCCTGTTATAGGTTGTCTTCCGCAGCGTTACAGTGTGCGACATTTTCCGTTTTCCACTAGACTCGTCTGCAGGCTCACCGTCCACCTGCATGTCGTCACCAGATGAGTGCTCGTCCTTTTGTGATGCACTGGCGCTATCACGGTCTCCCGCGCCGTGCGGCCTGATGGCGGCCTTCCCCTTAGAACTAGCTCGTTTCGACTTGGCAGATGTTTTTGGTCGACCGACATTCGTTTGCCACGGGACGCTCTGCAAGCTTACCACAAGGCGCGCGGGTATTCCAAGAGCACGACAGAGCGCAGTGAAAAGCTGCGAACTCACGTCTCGCGAGCCCGAGCGCATCAGTGCGTGCTTCATAAGGCTCTTCGCGCTCCGCACCACCTCCACATCGCCATCCTCAAATAGATCCTCTAGCGGATCGACATCCTCAGGAAAGGCTTTTCCCTTTCCTTTACCTGTGGTGTCGATTAAGCCACTAGAATGAAGGACACGCTGGACGTCCTCAAATGTGCGGCTACGAATATGTCCTGTGGGCTTGAGGGTGAAAAAGGTATCCGCCCACCACAATGAGAGGCGCGACACAGCTTGTTCAAAAAGGTAACCGCGTTTTACAGAATCTGGAATACGAGATTTGTGGATCATCGCGAACGAATTTTGGACTGCGAGAGGGGTGAGGGACAGAAGGCGAGCCTGAAAGGTCAAAGTCAGGCCTGGGGTAGGAAAAGGAAAGGAGGAGCATGCATACCTGGAGAAGTTCGTCGTTTATCCACCTGTTGCGTACGGAAGCATTAGCAATCAGCGCTACTGTATGTACTTTGTGACAATCGATGCGGAGGAGGCGTTCGGCATGGGAAATCCCGCCTGCATATTTCTTCCTGTAGCCGTCTCAACACGCTCGTTCTGCGAAGAACGAGCAAGACTGCGTACTGTGTTTTGTCCTTGCCTTGTGTAGGATGTACTTCGAGCGTTACTTCAATGTTGGGTCTTGTGGATGGCCCAGCTTGGTCTTCTGGATCCAGTTCTAAGGGTTGCGCGGCTGTCGGTACTGCAACTTCCTCCCAATCAAACTCATCTTCACTGTCGCTGGCTAACTCGGTTGTTGACATAGTAGTGGTATCCGCTCAAATGTAGACGGCGAGTAGCTAGGACATTATAACTCGGGTTTATAAGATACGCGTCAAGGAAATGACTCGCATGCGAGAAACGGGTCTCGGAACTGTCACCGTAACGCGTAACGTGACGTGCCCCATTTGGGCGACGTCACGCGTACCGCACCCATGGTCATCCCAACCAACGCGTCGCGTCGAGCGCGCTAAGGACGTCGTGATTAATCGCGGAGGTGGATGAAAGTGAGAAGGACTCCACAAGGCCGTTGTGTTTGACATCGGAGGCAGCCAAGGCTCAGCAGCTCTGGCACGCCGCACGCTGATGAAGTTTTCCTCTCTTGCCTCTTTTCGGCGGTTTTTAATCTTCCTCTGTGACTCTGCATTCCTTTTCCATTCCATCCCTGTTCGAAAACATAAGCATAGAGCATCAAACCCTGTTTCTAATCTCACAGCTTTTACATAATGATATCCGGGTCTCAACTTAGCGCCCCGTCATGTTAGCGCCCCGTCATGTAGAATGTGTAGCCTGAGATCAGGATATTACCCCAAGCCAAGCCCCTTGCAGCACTCCTACATATATTCTTCCAAGTGATGCACGATCTCCTCGTAGTGACAGGCTCTCCAGAAAAAATGTGTACACGCAGGCGGGACAAGGTGTGCGAGGACTTGCTGAAAGTTTATGAGGGAGAAATACCATTTGAATCATAGATCGAGTTGTCGCTACTTATCGTACATCAAGAACGACAAAATTCCACTACAAGTATATTGAAGACACAAAAACCTCCTCAGCCAGCGCTGAGTGAACATCGCTCGTACAGTTGATTCCATACTTGACAAACGCCCGCCAGTTAGTTGGTGTCGGCAAAGGTAAACGGAGTGGCCGCCAGTCCCACTTTCGAGTTGGTTACGTCGTACACACTGTAGTAACGTTGCAGGAACGCGAACCCGTCTGGATAAAATATGTCCGTCACCACGAAAGTTCTACTCAAGATAAAAGAAGTCGTACTGATGAAGTCGAGCCCCTTACCCGACGGGCTTTGAAGGTCGGAGACGACGAGGTAGATGCCATTCGCATTACCACCGATCTGGGCATTCAACTGACGAGGCCAGATTTGGGCATTCGCGGTCAGCTCATATGAGATGCCTCCAATGTTGAAGAACAGCGACTGCAGATTCTTCAACTGGGATTCAGTGATAGTAAGAAGACCAGTCGCCCTAAAAGAGACAAAGAAATTAGTTGCCCTCTCAGCCCTGAGTTGGGCAGTGCAGAACGAACTGATCGAGAGTTGCACCAGTAGCTTGCTGGTACCTCTGGAATGCGTCTGTGGGGAAGGAAATTCACAGCATTGAGCGCGATGATAAACGGCGTTAGAAAAGAATCGAACCAGTGGCAATGAGAATCAGTGTGGTTCCAGTGTCAACGATACCAGAGCTCAACCCTAAGATTGATTGTCCACTGGATCCGTACGTGACGGTTTGATCGATTCCCCAGAAGCGGCTTGCAGGCGAGGTGCTCGTGATCGGTACATAGTTCACACTGCCGACGATCCTTTTATAACAGCTTCAGTCTCACAGCGCGACACTGATTGAGTAAAAATAAGAACTTGGACGCATCGATATCTCCGAATGTGAGCTCTCCGTTGGCAACGCTGCCCGTCGAAGTAGATGGTTGGTAGAAAATTCCGATAGACTCTGCAGTAATCGCGCCTTGCTTGAGAAGATTATCAGTTATGGTGGGGACAGGATCTCTCCCTCCAATCGTGCCCTCAGTGAGATCGACGGGGCCAATGCTGCAAGTTTGTGATTGAGTCAAATGATAGGGCGCCTTGACAGGAAGTAGAAAATAGTACCCGAGGATACCATCGACACCATTGAATCCTTGAGAAGTGGAAGCAACGCCGATGCTTTGGGACTTGATAGTGAGCGAGGGAGAGAGCGTCACTTGATCAATGACTAGAACCACAAGATAGCATCTGACAGCCACGAAGCGGCGGAAAATAAAAGATGCCCACATTCCTTCCCAGAGAAAGAGCCCGACCCATATCTGACCGACTAAGTGATAAAATTGAGGACAGATGTCGGCCTATGCTGGACCGAGCCGTGACTTACTACGTCCTTTCCCGTGTCCTTGGAGGTACTTGTCTTATTGTACTGCTTATTTGCACCAACCCAGGTATTGGAACTGCCGGTGTCGATGAGAAGGGCATATTCGGTGGGCGGGCTGCCGACCCCGACCGAGGCGGTATATGTCACGCCTGGGACGTAAGAATTATCAGTAGGGTGGCAGATGTGGTGAGGAGATCCCGAGCAGACCAATATCAGTGACATCAATAGTATCGTTAGCACTGCCAGCCTGAGCGTGACCGCGGCTGTCACCATGGCTGTCTTTGCCCGCCACGGCACGGCGACGACGGAGCTCTGGTGTTTTATGGGCTATCGGGCCATGTGGCTGGGTACCAGCAAGAAACTTCCGTGCACGTGCAATGTCGCGGGCGACAACCGTGACGGCGCGAGCAACATCACGGACCTTGACTGAGGAAGTAAAGCGAATGGGAGAAACGGACATGTCTTTAGATCCGGTAGCGAAACCGCCAGGACATACGCTATTATATAGGCGAGATCACAGGCAACACCAACTAGGAATTGGGGTGGGACTCGGAAAGCAGCGGTGTGAATGTAACAGAAGAACCTGGGACCATGCTCGAAATGTGCTTTCAAACCCGCCGTGACCGAGATCATGATGCGCTCGCTACAGAATTCTAACCGAACAAGGAACCATCGCAGAGGTTGATCACAGAAACAAGACAACAAGCCAAAGGAGGGGTTCGAGCAGCCGGTGTGCCTGCGAAATGTGCCCTGCTAGGCTACGCCACTAGTACGGAGACGACAATTGAAGTAACTCGTCTTGACGGCATCTCCCGCATTGTCGGAAAACATGAAATTACCATATCAGCGGGAATATGCACATATAAGTATCTGAATGTTCATCAGCATTTCTGGGGGGGTGATCCAACCGATCTCCTCCATGAATCACACATAGCACCATTTCAGAACAAAGAAATCTGATCAGACCGTCGCTAGTGGTCGTCTTGATTGTCACCATAATTAGTGGTAATTGGTAGTTATCCGACTGATCAGTGATTATCCCACTTATACAACGATGGTTAGCGTAATCAATTGTAATCAAGCTAGCAAGGTGTGCTTAGCCAGCTGTTGTCCATTATTACTCTTATATGGTACTAATAAAGATACTTGCATTGGCACTATCTAATACATGCATGCTAACAGGACTGACAGGCCATGCAGCAGTGATGGTGGGACAAAGGGGTGGCAGCAGTGGTGATCAGCACTTATGAGTTATTATGAAGTATAAATCCCATCAAACCCATCAGAAATTCGTCAGGTGTCGCAAATATTGATATGGTACAGTACTCGAGGTTTTTCCGACACAAGATTGCGGCCTTCCCCGTAGAACTAGCTCGTTTCGACTTAGCTGGTGTTTATTTTTAGTCGACCGACATACAATCATTTCAATGGCCTTCGGCAAGCTCACCACAAGGCACGCGAGTATGCGGCCAAGAGCACGGCGCAGTGAAAAGCTGCAAACTCACGTCTCGCGAGCCCGACCGCATCAGTGCGTGTTTCGTAAGGCTCTTCGCGCTCCGCACCACACCTCCACATCGCCATCCTCAAATAGATCCTCTAGCGGATCAATATCCTCAGGAAGGGCTTTTCCATTCCATTTACCTGTGATGTCAACCAAGCCACTAGAATGAAGGACACGCTGGACGTCTTCAAATGTGCGGCTACGAATGAGGGTGAAAAATGTATCCGCCCACCACGAAGCGAGGCGTGACCTTGTTCAAAGAGGTAACCACGTTTTACCTAGTCCGAAATACGGGATTTGTGGATCATCGCGAACAAATTTTGGACTGCGAGAGGGGTGAGGGATAGAAGGCGAGCCTGAAAGGTCAAACTCAGGCCTGGGTAGGAAAAGGAAAGGAAGAGCATGCACACCTGGAGAAGTTCGTCGTTTATCCATCTGTTGCGAACGGAAGCATTAGCAATAGTGCTACTGTATGCACTTTGTGACAATCGATGTGGAGGAGGCGTTCAGCATGGGAAATCCCGCCTGCATGTTTCTTCGTTCTGCGAAGAACGAGCAAGACTGCGTACTGTGTTTTATCCTTGCCTTGTGTAGGATGTACTTCGAGCGTTACTTCAATGTTGGGTCTTGTGGATGCAGCGGCCCAGTTTGATCTTCTGAATCCAGTGCTAAGGGTTGCGTGGCTGTCGGTACTGCAACTTCCTCCCAATCAGACTCATCTTCACTGTCGCTGGCTAACTCGGTTGTTGAAATAGTGGTATCCGCTCGAATGTAGACGGCGAGTAGCTTAAGCTCGGGTTTATGAGTCATATGATACGTCTCGCGTGGGCTCGGAACTTGTCGCCGTGACGCGTAACGGGATGTGCCTCTCTTTGGCGACGTCACGCTTACCGCACCGATGGTCATCCCAACCACTGGCAACGCGTCGCGTCGAGCACGCTAAGGACGTTGGAGGGTCGGGCGTTGCCTCGAGGATGTAGTGGTTGGGGATGAAGCCGCGTTGTTCTGTGCTTATCTCAGCGTCGGGTAAGTATACAATGTCCGCTACTCTTCCCACGCTGTCATCTGACCCCGCTGTCCCCAATCCCCATTCCAACGTCGTGCGGGCAGGTGAATGAAAGTGAGAAGGGCTCCACTTCCCCTATTCATGAAACACTGTCCTACCCGGCGGACGTCGCGGACGAGCCTCTCGGGCGCCCACCTCCTACCGTGACATCAGCGTCGCGCGGGCAGCCACGGCACATGCGTGTTGTGTCGCTGCGTGAGAGCGAGACTCGATCTCGAGACGTCTCGCCTGCGCGCTCTATCTGGTGGTCTGATGCCGTTGCCCGCATCAGTCCCCCGATTGCGCGTTGATCGCACCGTCGCAGCCTCCATCCGCACAGGGCAGCCGTGCACCTTCGCCTGGGCCACCAACTCCTGCCGAGCCTGTGGGAAATGACTCTGGTTAGGAGTCCACACTGGCATGAGCCTTGTGATTGACATCGGAGGTAGCTAAGGCTCAGCAACTCTGGCACGCTGATGAAGTTTTCCTCTCTTGCCTTTGTTCTGCAGTAAAAAGGCCTTTTAAACTTCCTCTGTGAATCTACATTCCTTTTCCATTCCATTCCCGTTCAAATACATAAGCATAGAGCATCTAACCCTGTTTTTAATCTCACAGCTTCTGTTATGTGGAGTAAACTTAGTGCCTCGTCATGTAGAACGTGTAGCCTGAGACCAGGATCTCCCCCCAAGCCAAGCCCCTTACAGCACTCTCGCTCAGACTACATATACTCTTCCAAGCGGTGCACGATCTCCTCGTAGTGACTGGCTCTCCAGAAAATTTTTGTGCACGCAGGCGGACGTGCGAGGACTTGGTGGAAAGGTAGTTCTCTATGAAGTTTATGAAATTTATGAGGGACAAATAGTACCATTTGAATCATAGATCGAGCCGTCGCTATTTATCGTACATCAAAAACGACAAAATTCCACTACAAGTACATCGAAAACACAGAATAACACATAAAAAAATGCAGTGAGTGAACATCGCTCGTACAGTCGATTGCATACTTCACAAACCCCCGCCAGTTAATTGGTGTCGGCAAAGGTAAGCGGCGTGGCCGCCAGCCCCACTTGCGAGTTAGTTACGTCGTATACACTGTAGTAGCGTTGCAGGAACGCGAACCCGTCTGGATAAGATATTCCAGTTACCATGAAAGTTCTGCTCAAGTATAGGAAGTCATACTGATGAAGTCGAGACCCTGACCCGACGGGCTTTGAAGGTCGGAGACGACGAGGTAGATACCATTCGCATCGCCACCGATCTGGGCATTCAACGAACGAGGCCAGATTTGGGCATTCGCGGTCAGCTCATACGAGACGCCCCCAATGTTGAAGAACAGCGACTGCAGATTATCCAACTGGGATTGAGTGATAGTAAGCAGACCGGTCCCCCTAGAAGACACAAAGAAATCGTAGATATTAGTTGCCTTCTCAGCCCTGAGTTGGACAGTGCAGAACGAACTGATCGAGCGTTGCACCAGTAGCCTGCTGGTACCTCTGGAATGCGTCTGTAGGGAAGGAAATTTATAGCACTGAGTGCGATGATATACAGCGTGAGGAAAGAATCGAACCAGTGGCAAGGAGGATCAGTGTGGTTCCAGTGTCAACGATACCAGCGCTCAACCCTAAGATTGATTCTCCACTGGAACCATAGGTGACAGTTTGATCGACTCCCCAATAGCGGCTTGCAGGTGAGGTGTTCGTGATCGGTACATAGTTCACACCGCCGACGATCCTTTATAACCGCTTCAGTCTCACAGCACGACACGAATTGAGTAAAAATAAGAACTTGGACGCATCGACATCTCCAAATGTGAGCTCTCCGTTGGCAACGCTGCCCGTCGAAGTAGATGGTTGGTAGAAAATTCCGATAGACTCCGTAGTAATCGTGCCTTGTCTGAAAAGATTATCAGTTATGGTGGGGACAGGATCTCCCCCCCCAACCGTGCCCTCAGTGAGATCGACGGGGCCAATGCTGCGAATTTGTGATTGAGTCAAACGAAAGGGTGTCTTGACAGAAAGTATAAATTAGTACCCGAGGATACCATCGACATCATTGAACCCTTAAGCAGTGGAAGCAACGCTGATGCTTTGGGACTTGATGATGAGCGAGGGAGAGAGCGTGACTGTATCAATGTCTAGAACCACAAGATAGCATCTGACAGCCACGAAGCGGCGGAAATAAAAGATGCCCACATTCCCTCCCAGAGAAAAAGCCTGACCCATAGCTGACCGACTAAGAGATAAAATTGAGGACAAATGTCGGCCAATGCTGGACAGAGCCGTGACTTACTACGTCCTTTCCCGTGTCCTTGGAGGTACTTGTCTTCTTGTACTTCTTATGTGCACCAACCCAGGTATTGGAACTGCCGGTGTCGATAATAAGGTCATAGAAATCGGGCGGGCTGCCGACCCCGACCGAGGCGGTATATGTCACGGCTGGGACGTGAGAAGTATCAGTAGGGTGACAGATGTAGTGAGGAGGTCCCGAGCAGACCAGTATCAGTGACATCAATAGTATCACCAGAAGCCTGAGTGCCGTCGGAAAGACCAGCTTGAGCGTTACCGCTGCTGTCACCTTGGCTGTCTTTGCCACGGCGCCGACGGAGCTCTGGTGTTTTATGGGCTATCGGGCCATGTGGGTGGATACCGGCAAGAAACTTCCGTGCACGTGCAATGTCGCTGTCGACAATGGCGCGAGCAACACCACCGGCGGCCTTGACTGAGGAAGTAAAGCGAATGGGAGAAACGGACATGTCTTTAGATTCGACAGCGAAACCCCCC
>QLPA01000917.1:0-14907 GCA_003313945.1 Lactifluus pinguis
ATCTCTGCGCTATGACCGGTGACGGCGCCAACGATGCCCCTGCCCTTTCGCGTGCCAATGTTGGTATTGCTGTTGAAGGTGCCACGGATGCCGCTCGTGGTGCTGCTGACATCGTCTTGACTGAGCCCGGTCTCTCGGCCATCGTCCATGCCATCCGTGGTTCGCGTATCATTTTCCAACGCATGCGGAACTATTCCATCTATGCCTGTGCCGTCACGATCCGTATTGTCGTCTGCTTCGCTATCCTTGTTTTCTCTTACAAGTTCCAATTCCCTCCCTTTATGGTCCTTACCATTGCATTGCTCAATGACGGCTCCGTTATGACACTCTCCGTCGATCGTGTACTTCCATCAACAACACCAGATAGTTGGGACTTGGCTGAGATTTTTGCTTATGCCGTAGCCTATGGCATCTATCTGACACTTTCCACGTGCGTTCCTTCCGTGAATTTATACTCCTCATCGCATTCTGATCGCCTCCATAGGGTTGTTCTCGTCATTGTCATCCTCGAGTCGGACTTCTTCCAGCGCAAGTTCCATGTCAGTCTGGACTCTCCGCCTGGCCAGATTGACCACAACGATAAGCAACTACACACCATCGTCTACCTCCAAGTTGCCATAATCTCCCAAGCCCTCATTTTCGTTACTCGTTCTCACGGATTCTTCTTCATGGAGCGTCCGTCGTACGCATTGATGGGTGCCTTCTGTGTGGCGCAGCTTGTGTCCTCGATCATTGCTGGTTTCGCCAATTGGGGCTTCACGAGCATCCAGAAGATCTCGGGCGGCTGGATTGGTATCGTCTGGGTTTGGGTAAAGAATTTTTTTTTCCTCATCACTTCAATGGTGCAGCCTGACATTGTCTGGCAGAATATCATTTGGTTCATCCCTCTGGATGGGATCAAGTTCGCAATGAAGGCCACAGTGATCAAATGCCTCCGCATCCGTCACCATATGGCCACGGTTGCTGCTACTCGTGCCTTGGCTGAAGGTGGTGACGTCACAATGATCCGTGCCCCATCGCGCGTCGCGTCGTACCATGAGTCTCTGTACTCTAACCGGACATCATTCATACGCCGTGCTGCACGCAAGGTTGGCTTTGGCCAAAAAGTACGAGTCAACGCGGAAGAGTTGCAGCAGTTTGGTAGCATCCAGACGCGCCAGACGAGTCAGACGCTGGCACGCCACCCTTCACGCACTACATCATACTATATTGGATCGGACCAACGTCAGGACCAGTCGGTCGTCAAAATTCGATGAATACTGTAGATGACCGAACGGTGTGTGTCAAGGCATCGTATCTGTAATTTTATGCTGTCCGGCCTAGTGCTGCGGCACAGTGCAGTGAAGGCAACCTGACAAACTTACGACGCAACAATCTAACGAGCTAATTTGACCATTTACGACTAGCGCTCGCACTTCATCAGTTGAAATGGATGTCTCTGTAGTATTCAATAAGTCCTCTTCCAAAGAACACAAACCCTCCATCAGATTGAGGCAATCTTGTCGATATGTGTACTTGAGAAACTGCAGAACCTCCATGAGTTCAGTGGAGAGGCAGCTGCGGCACATGGTGATAGTCTCTTTGCTTGACAAGAACACATGTTCACATGCTACTGATGAGAGATCGAGTGCAACATGATACAGGGCCGGAAACCGGTATCGTCTGGCATGACGACATGGCTCTCAGTGCAAGTGATAGCCATCAACAATGCCCATGCAAGAAAGGCAAACACAAGATGGGCATGAATGAGGTTCTGGAGTCAGCAGGAGCTGCGAGTAAGGCTTGCAACAAACCTGCCATCAGGACCTCAGCAACTAAATCCAGTAAATCCAAGATAGTTGGATGCGGAGTGGGGAGGCTCGCACCCACAGCGGCACAAGGAGTTTACCATCATTCTCTGCTGGGACCAAGTGACCAGCAGGTGTTGGTGGGAACTATGGTGCCAGGACAGCTGACTTGTTGAGGAGAGTGTGGAAGGAGGATCGTGGCACCACCACAGCAGCATGGTGCAGAAAGAGGCGGAGGTACAGAGCACCGAGCCCGACAGGGACAGCGAGAATGCGAAATGCGAGCTGTTCTGGCTCCCCAGGAGGCTGGACGCACATGTTGGTGGCCACACCGGCCGACTGGCAGCGCAAGGCGGTCGACGAGCTGAAGTGTCGACTCTGCCCGGGCACGGACTTCAGCGACTGGGAAGACTACAAGAGGCACTGCGACACATCAGAGGCCCACCCGGCGAAGATATCTTACTGCGGCTACTGCGGAGATTTCTTCGCGCGCAGCGACGCGCTGAAGCGGCATCGCGAAAAACGGTCCCTAGGATGCATCTGCACCACGGCGGAAGTCGCAGAGGTCAAGCGCACAGAGACAGCTCGGGTCTTCAAGGAGTTCAAGGCGGAACTGGAGCGCTGCTTAACGACGGACGAGGAGATCCCGCCATCATTTGTTCGGACTATCAAGGACATGTTTCCCGACTCGTCAAAGAGAGGCAGCAGGGAGCAGAGCCGCAAGCGAAGATCCCGGGCTGGACGTTAGTTAGTATTATCATCTATTACTTACTTTTTTTCTTCTCTCTACTTGCTGGTCCTACTGCGATGAGTAGTCGCAGTGTGGCGCCATGGACGATTTTTTCCCTATCTGTTTGCCTTGCTTGTGCTTGTAGTCTTCAGTTCCTGGACCTCTGCGTATATATACCGCGAGATTTCTCGATTGGCTGGGTGTCCGGTTACGCACTATCCAGCAGTCCTGCTGCTGAGAACCCTGTACCACATGAACCGCGGGATTCCGCGTGTAGGCGAGCTTGAAGCAAAAATAAATAAATAAAATAGCGAGACGAACAGATATAGAAACAAACGATCGATGGACATCTGGCGGTATCGGACAACTTTATAAAAGCCGCGTCGACTTGAAAGAAAATTCTTGCCACGCTGCCGCAACATGAGTGGGTCAGATGCAAGATCAAACCACTGAAAACATGCCTCTTCTCCCCGTCAAACACACATAGACTCCGCCACAAGCCTTGCCGGATCAAGGGTTATTATTGGAAAGTCTTCCGGGACAGACCTGACACAAGAGTCCACGGGGAAGGTGAAAAATGGAAAGAAGAGAAAGAAACGCACCCATACTAGGAGAGCGGGAAGAATGACGACAATAGTCAGGAAACGGATTCTAACCCTCGTACTGGTACCTGGGGTGGCATGGGGATGCGTAGCAATTTCGGCGATGAAGTTGATATAGACGTAATTTCGTTTTTTTTTTCTTCGTTTGACGTTTCTCACTTGTACCATACGGCATAGTACGCAAATCTCAATTTGAATTCAACTGCACGTGCATAAGCGGGGCCAGCTTGAAAACATGGCGGCAATTTACTACTGTGGTTGGGTTTTAATTACGCTGTCCTCCCGACTACTATGACATATCTCAAGCGTTCGCTCGAGCAGACGTTAGTTCGAGACAAAAGACCCTGGCATTCCCCAAAATAGGCTCATATGGACAGACCAACATTCTCACATGAACTCATTCTCAGTAAATGTTTTGTTGATAGGCGAATGACGAAAAGCAACGCGCGAGTGCGTAACAACTTAACAACGTGATTAAATACTATATCCAAGCGATTTCACCTGCTGTTCAACCCATGCGTTGCGTACGTCTTCCCTCTTGATCGATAAAAATATTTCCACCGCAGTAGGATCAGTGTTAAACAAATCGTGTATGGCAACAAGGGCATCCGGTGATAAGTCCAACAGTGTGAGTTCTTCCAATTGGGTATAGGCGCGTGCTAATTGCTCGGGGTCGCATGCTAGTCGCTTCGGGGCGCGTGTTAGTCCCCCAGATGTTCGGTCAAGAATTTGTTCTCTGCGGAGACCATCGGTTAGGGCAGCAAGTTCAGCCGTAATCCTGTGCAGAACGATTGTGTGCTCTGAAATGTGCTGCCGCTTGTGTGAAACAGAGCTGGTGTCATTGTCGTCCACGGCTTCTTCGAATCGGCGTTTTTTTGACAATCGCGTGAGTGAAGGTGTATTCGAAGGGGAAGATTTGGCCTGGGAGCCAGCACTTGAAGATTCGAAAGACTGATTGAGTGGGCTGGAGGCAGACATAAGGGCTGTCATGGCAGTGTAGTGCTGCCAGTGGAACCCCGTGTTGACAAAAGGAGTGGCTTTGGGGTTGTACTAGCCATAGATCAGTTTGTATATCATGTGATGGATATCAAAAACTACTCACCTTACAATATAGTTCCCAGCCGCTACATTCATTGTCACCAATGCTGAAACCAGTAGTATCATCCGATGTAGAGCCATACAGGTCCTTGATGTTCGTCACAGATTTGAAGATTTCCTTCAGCTACAGAACCAGTCAGCTATACAAAGGCGCTGTTAATTTGCTGCAACATACTTGTGTCCATTTCAACTTGCATGAATCTGCAGACTTGGGGCCTCCTTTTGTGGAATACTTTTCCATCTCCTCAGCAGCAGCATTCCAAATAGATGATTTGAAATTTGCGCCATCCCTGGCTTCATCCTTGTGTTTGAGGAGAAACGCGATGAGCGCAGACTCATCATCAGTAGTCCAGATGGCGTTAGGAGTAGAAGGAGAGTGAAGATCTTCCTCTTCCAATGCTTCCTCTTCCAATACGATGGCGACAGCAGCGATGGCAGCAGGCACGATAAGACGACGGCCTACCTCGAGCCTGAAGCGGTGGAGTTGTTGACTGTTCATCAGTTAACATCGGAGTTCTAATCGGAACAAGCTACCGCAAATATCGTAAACAGGCAAAACAAGTACACAGATAGAGGCATGCCCAAAGCGCGGCCTCACTCGTTATATATAAGTTCCTCATGGGATTCACAAGATTCTCTCGAGCCGTGGGACACGGCACACGTCGCTGTTTTCCGCCACTGGAATTTAAAACGCAGGTTGCCACTGGCCTACTCCAACATTTCCCCCCAAACTGTTGACCATTGACTGGTGAGCACCTATTCTGCCTTTGTGTGGATCTGGCTGAATATGTGGTGAGACCACTAGGTCCTGATTCTGATATGGAAATGGAATGATTGGGTGTTTGGACGTGCATTAGCCCTTGAGGACTTGTCACATTGGCAGCTTCAAATCGAGTCTCCAATACACTTGAACAACTAGATTGTTCAGATTCATGTGAGACTTGGTATGATGTGGTCTCACCTCATCAAGAGCTAGTGCTTGTCTGAATGCCCAATTGTTTCAATCAGGTAGGAGTTGTTCTCTCGTGATTTTTCTTCACCCGTATGATATGCATTTCTTAAACGCGGAGCATTTCCCATCGTCTGTACCAAATGTTATGATTTGCTGTGCACTTATTATGTTTAGACATACACGAATCGTGCAAAATCACTCCGAGTCTTTGAATCCCCAACACGCCTATTTTTCTGTTTTACTAAAGTACAAAAAATCGATTCGCCGCATTTCTTTCGGCCCTTTTATTCTTTCCACAGCTCAGCATTCACAACCTCAACCCCTGGCGAGGCCACAACTTCCCCGATCGTATACACTTCCTTTTGACCCGCATCTCGAAGCGTCTGCATAACAGCGCCAACCTCATCCCGCGACACGACGAGAACCATTCCGACCCCACAGTTAAACGTGCGCACCATCTCACTCGGGGCGATCGCCACTGCACGCATAAGCCAACGAAAAACGGGCGGTAACGACCACTTCCCTACATCGATGCGAGCGCCGAGCGACTTGGGCAGCGCGCGCGGTACGTTGTCCACGAACCCGCCACCAGTGATGTGCGCCATGGCCTTGATTAAGCCTGCGCGCGCTGCGGGGAGAATTTCGCGCGCGTAGATGGCAGTAGGTGTCAGGAGGGCCTGGCCGAGAGACGTGGTGGTGTCCCAGGGACATGGAGAGGAATAGAGATGAGAATGTGGATTGGCCGCTGTTGTTGTGGCGCTGAAGGCGCGCGCAAGGACAGCGCGGACGAGCGAGAAGCCGTTTGAGTGTAGGCCTGTGGATGGTAGGCCGAGGAGGACGTCACCTGGTGAGATGTCGTCCCGTGGGAGGAGCCGCGTCCGCTCGACCGCACCCACTGCGAAGCCTGCGAGATCGTAGTCGCCTGTGGTTAAGAGTAGTAGGTAGGTATAAATCTCAGTTAGTTTTTGTTGAGTTTCCAGAGCGCGCGCACGTACCTGGCTGATACATCCCTGGCATCTCGGCTGTCTCTCCTCCGATGAGGGCACAACCGGCTTGCTGACAGCCGGTCACGATGCCCTTCACCACATCGGCAGCGATGCCCACGTCGAGTTTTCCGCAGCCATAGTAGTCGAGGAAGTATAATGGCTCTGCGCCTTGAACGACCAGATCGTTCACGGACATGGCCACCAGATCGATACCTACGTAATGTACCCTCAGTTCAGTTCATGAATGAACGGGGATAGAGGGAGGAAGGTGTGCCACGCACCGACAGTGTCGTGAATCCCCGCATCGACGGCGATCCGGAGTTTTGTCCCGACGCCATCCGTGCCACTCACGAGCAGTGGATCGGTGTAGCCTGCCGCCTTGAGGTCAAAGATGCCTCCAAATCCGCCAATCTCAGCATCGGCACCTGGACGGCGCGTCGAACGCACGTGTGATTTGATCGCTTCGACAAGTGCGTTTCCAGCATCGACCGAGACCCCTGCTTGTGCATAAGTGAGGCCAGGAACGGTGGAAGCCGCCGCCGCCACTGCTTTCAGCCCTCTTTACAGTAAAACGGTTGTCTATTTCAACAATGGCACCCGTATGAGAGCAATCTGCAAGACGTACCGATGTCCGATGTCCCGCCGATACACTTTCCCTTCAAAGTTTACTTGGTCCACACCTTCATACGCGCGATCGAGGGCCTTTTGTAACGATGGGGCATAGGCTGACACGGCGATGACCCGGCCACCTGAAGTCCGCACCTGGTCCCCTTCTTTGACAGTTCCTGCATGGAAGGCAACGACATCTGCGAGGGATTCAGCTCACTGCGGCGGATGCAACCAGGCTCACGTTGACATACTTGGAGGAACCTCTCCGATGGTGATAGTTTTCCCCTTCTCAAAAGTGCCGGGGTATCCTGAAGAAGCTAAGACGACTGAGACGGCAGAGCCAGGGCGGGTGGCTATTGCCACAGAGTCCAATCGACGTTCGACACATGCCTGCACGAGTGTCAACACGCGATTGCACGAGAGAGAAATTAAAACTCGCACCAGGACTACCGCCGCCAGATCGGTGTCTTCGCTAAGGAGTAACATCAACGCCTCCGTCTCCGGGTCTCCGAAACGGACGTTGTACTCGAGAACTTTGGGTCCCGAATCTGTCAACATGAAGCCCGTGAACAGGAGGCCGACGAAGGGATAGCCTGATCCAGAACGAGAATTCAGCAGGCCGAAAAGAGAAAGGAGATAGGGAAGTCGGTAGCGACACCTTCTCTTCGCATGCCGTCAATCGTTGGCTTGAGCGTTTCGCGCACGATTCGATCCATAATGGCAGGGGTAGCCACTGGCGCAGGAGCATACGCGCCCATTCCACCCGTATTGAGCCCCGTATCGCCCTCACCGATCCGTTTGTGATCTTGCGCTGCCGGCAACGGGACGATCGTGTATCCGTCGGAGAACGCCAGGACGGAGATCTCTGATCCGACGAGCAACTCTTCGACGACGACCTCGTCGCCTTCATTACGGCACCGAGCATCGGATATGCGTCCGGGAGTTCAAGCGACACGTTTAGGGGGACGGTGAAAGTAGGACGACGTACCGGCAGCTCCAAATGCGCGTGCTACCATGATTTCGTTCAGGCCTGCTATAGCATCTTCGGTCGTCTCAGGGATGAGCACGCCTTTGCCCGATGCAAGCCCGCTCGCTTTGAGCACGACTTTGTGGCCGCAGGTCCTAACGTACTCGATTGCCTCGCCCAGTTGGGACGAAGTGAACACGTGGAAGGCCGCGGTGGGGATGGCATGTCGTGTCATGAAAGCCTTCGAGAAGGCCTTCGAGCCTTCCATCCGCGCCGCGAGGGCGGTCGGACCGAATACAGGGATTCCGACTACGCATATACGTGGTATTAGCCTTAAGAGGTGGTGGGATGGATGTGTGGAGATGCACCTTTACGGAAGTAAGACTCTACACCATCCACCAAGGGCTGCTCTGGGCCAGGGACGACGAGATTGATCTGAGGACAGCTGTTTCAGGGCATCATATGGAAGGAAGAACGCCTCAAGCTCACATCATTCGAAACTGCCCACTGGGTCAGATTTTGAAAGTTTGGATTTGGCACGTTGACATTGGATACTTTCGGAGACAACTGGGTGCCGCCATTGCCCGGGCAAACGAAGATGTGGTCCACGAGGGTTGACTGTTGAAATTTCCACACCAACGCATGCTCCCTGCCTCCCCCACCAAGTACCAAAATACGAAGGGCCATGGCTGCTGTGTCTTGGTTTGGTTGGCCCGACCGGAGCAACTGTATCACTGAAAAATCTTCATCGGTGAAAAAGATAAGATAACGATAAGATTACTGGCGGATATATTGGCAATTCTCAAAATGCCCTATTTGGGGCACTAGAAAAGGGAAATTGTGCTTATCGAGGTGATTTTGCACAATTTGCAAGGGGCAACACGTGCGTGAATTGACATTTCACAGATAGCCCCGCCGGGGATATGTCGTGTTTTAGGGTACTTGCGGCTTATACAGTCGGATAAAAATATTTATAAATGGCATAAAAAAAACAGGGTTGTGGTTACAGCCGAATAACTTGGCCGAAAATGAGGGAGACGGGACCTCGAAGGCAAAGGAAAGCATTCAGCTACCATGCAGTATGCAGTGCTATCCAGACGGTTTCCACGTGCACTCATTGAAGGCCAACGCGTTGTGAAACTGCTGTGACCGATTTCCATGGACGGTTAGGCAAGATCAAAACACGCTCTGGTGGTCCCGAAAGCTGGTTGCAAGGATAGTAAGATGTTGTAGTAACTGTATGCACAATCTACAGGAAATGGGAAACCAAGTGGACAAGCCAGTCAAGACGGAAAAGAAGGGGAATAGCAGGGTTGGGGGCGCAAAGTTAGGATCAGCTGACTGAGTGAAGCCGGTCTACCGGCGGTTATCCTTTCCCAGCCACGCGAGAAGGGAGTTTGTGTTCGATTTTATGAACCGGTTCGGTTGTGGCTGAGAGGTGGTTGAAGGCGCAAGGAACGGACCATAGTTGGGACTCAGAAATCAACAAATGGGGGAAAACCTAGTGTTTTCATCACTACGTCTTGTACTCCAACCTCGAGCACTATGCAGAGTCTTTTATTTGGGGTTGAACCGTTTGAGGAGGTGGGTGTTTGTGGTTTGACAGTTCGAACGAGTTGAACACGTTTTACTGACGAGTTCGCTTAAAATTAAACGATTCAGCTTCAAACAGCTTCGTTCGCGGTCGAGCCTGAGGTGGAGAAGAAACCGGATGTTCTCCCTTTAAACCTTTCTCGCCGAACACGAACCATGGACACTTCAAAATCTCAAAAAAAATCTATATTTCGAAAGCCTGTAAAGAGGTCGAACACCGTCAATGACACTCCTCGACTATCTTCCACCTTCACTGCTACTCCAACCGACCGATCCTCAACACGATATTCTTCTGCAGACCCTTTACCACAATCTAGAGAGCCCTCTCCATCTGCCTTGAATCGTTCTATCATCCCAGAATCCCTCAAGGAGTTGCCCTCATGGTACCACACCGAGGGAGAGTGGGCTGCCGCCTCTGCTCACCAATTTCGCGCCAGGTATCCAATACACAACCCAGTTGGCCCTCCATTTTACAAGAATATCCACCTCGCGCCCCCAACTAGGCCTTCCTCGGTTTTCTCCCCTTCTTTCCCTCCAATGAACCCCGAACCTGCACCCCCACCTAGTCCCCCCCACACACCCCCCCAAGGTTCTCCTCTCCCTACGCCCAGTTCCTCCCAAACCCGCATAATGGACCCTTCCGGCAAGGCTCGCATTCGCAAGTTATCCAACGCCGCACATGACAATGTCGACCTTCTCGACGGTTCCGACCCTTATGGGACCAACTGGCATCACGAGTCTCCTTACGACTGGGGCTTGTCCGGTGACCGGGCTATCTTGTCTTCCGATGGTTCAGACGTACGTTCCTTTTAAATTTTCACCAGTTGCCCAAATGAACGATCCGGTTGCCTTAGGCGCGACAGCCGCCGCGTATTGGCACGGCTTCAACTTCACATCACAAAACTGCCACTCCTTCACCTTTGTCTCAATCTACCTCTGCGATACATCTCAACCCACCCGAGCAGGACCTGCCGTCCTTCGCACGCAAGTTCACCAAGCGGCGGAAACCCTTCGAGGGTATCTTTGGTTTTTCTCCCACGGCATCACGTCCCGATACCGCCTCCATCGCGCCCTCCTCCATCGCAGCGTCCACCCAGACCGTGACAAACAGGCTTTTTAAGCACCAAAGCATATTCAAGTCTGCCTCAACGTCTTCTATTCCTCAAACCATCTCAAATGCGTCTATTGTTCCCTCCGAGAAGAGACAGAAACGTGGATCCGTGCTTGGCCGCTTTGCCCGTCGTTTCAGCATAGTACGACGTGTAGCAGGTGGCCATTCCCGTGGAGCCAGCTTCGACGAGGGGTCCCGTGGGGACAGACAATCGATTCAAGTCACCGACCGTGCATCAACCGTGACACGTCCACCATCAATGTCAAACCCTATGTCTCCACCCGAGATGCGTCAAAGCGCGCGCGTCCCGCCTCCTCGGGCAGAGTCTCCGGATTCACCCCCACTCGAGACGCCCAAAGATGAGGGAACACAAGATGGAGTGCTGACACATGACAGAAAGCGCGAATCAATCTCCTCTTTGGAAGTTTCTTACTCCATTGGACGCCTCACCGTCGTCAACCCCGACGTGATTGATTCGACTGATAGCACTCCGGCCACTCCGGTCAACCGAGTCCACCCCATCCCTGCGACTGCAAGCAGAACCGGCCCGGTCCCGCCAGTGATAGATAAACCGTTACCACTTCCATTACCTCTCTCGGCTATCATCTTCCCAGAGGCCTACCTCGTCGATTCGCCGTCGACCTTGACTCCCACTTCCAACGCACTTGGGTCTGCGACTCCGACGAATGTACCGGCTCCGATAAGCCGTGCGCCTTCGGGCGAAGAGGGGCAAAGATCGCGACCTAATCCTACAGCTTCTCTGCCAATCTCAACATCACACCCTGTTTCAAAGGGCGGACAGCGCGCTTCTCGCTCCTCGCCACCGTCTTCCCTCCCCGCTTCGGCATCAACCAGTCTATCTCCACCTCATCCCCCTACGGTCTACCCCATTTCCAAGCCAGCACTGCCTGCTATTGAGACAGACTCCCCGTTATCCCGGGCTTCAATCATTGCAAACCCCCCAACGCCATACGTAGAGCCTACCCATATCAACAATCCACCAACTAGCCCGCCCGCTGTGCCCCCTGTTATCCAGTTGACAATCCCTTCGCCAGTAGTTACCCCAATCGTCACTTCCTCCCCCTCTCGCTCTGTGTCCCAACACGAACCTTCTAGACTTCCTTCTGGTGAACCATCAGCAACGAGGAATCAACCGACTCGTCAACCCAGCACGGTCCGCAGCCGTGAGACTGAAACATTCCACCTCGTGCGGAGCCCAAGTGCAACCGCTACGCAGCCCACTGGTGAAAGCATTATCGTTGGAGGTCAGCAATGGGCAGTCGTTGGAGGAGGCATGCAACGTTCCAGAACAAGGAAGGACAAAGATGACTCGAGGCGAAGCCATATAGATACTGAACGGCGTGAGAGCAGGCGGCAGGATAGACCAGTTGAGAAGGTAATATTTTTTTCTTTACGATGTCCTTTGGCTCATGTTGTCGTCGCGAAGGCTGCCTCCCCTGTTGCTCTCGCTCCTTCCGCTCCTCCGAGCGAGACGCGCAAGTCGCGTACGAAGGACGCCAGCTCGAGCCGCAAGCGCATCAGTCAGCCAGAAAGCAGAGATCAAGTTCGCCGATCCACGACCTTGGCTAGCTCTCGCCCGACCGGTACGACCGCGCCCGCATCTACGCCCACACGAGAGCGTCGTCCGTCACAGCCACATGAGGGACGCCGCCCGACGTCCGAGCTAACCTCGGCTGCGGAGATGAATGCGCTCCGTGCGCGGGAGGTGTGGGAGATGGATAGGTTGTGGAAAGGCAGGAGCATGGCATACGGTCTCGAAGGTCCGCAGGTCGTTTACGCGCAGTCAATAGGCGACGTCGGCTCGACGACGAGCGTGAACGCCGGCGCCGGTGCTGTTGGAGTCAACGGGCTCGGCGGCAACGGCTCAGCGCACACTTCGTACAAGTTCCAACCGGGCTTCACATTCCCCTCCTCCCCTCCCGCAGGAGGAGGAGTCTACTCGCCGACGTCGCCGTTGTTGCAGCCGATGCAGCAGCATGGTCCGCCGCTGTACGATTTTCCGAGCGGGGTGAGGAGTTATCCGGACCTGGCGAGTATACCCAGTATAGGATCGCCGGAGAGTACGCCTTCCTTGCCCTCGTCGCGTAATCCGCTGCCTGCTCCACCCCGTCAGTCGACGTATCGCCCGGGTCCAATCCCCCCATCTTTCCTTGAGAGGGACGATCGTGTGGCGGCGGAGTATTGGAATAGGTACGCCGGCGTGGGCGTCGTTTCACCGACGCACTGAGTATTTCCCCCCCTCCCCCTACCCCTTCCCTCGCGACTGCCACGACGATGCCATGATGATGGGTTGTTTTGATTCATTCATTTTCATTCTATTAATAAATCTACTTTCTATGATGGTCATGCTCTTCACGATCACCCTCACCCACCTGCATTCACCCCCTTCCCTGAGATACCTTTGCTCTATCTATCTAGACAACCCGAGACAGAGACGGAGAGACTCTGCATTGCAATGCTGATTTTTCCCACACCCCTGCAACTACCCAGCACCCTTTGTCCACACTGATGACTAACTCTTTACCTCGAGGTGTTTTTGTTTACTTTGCTTTTTTGTTTTCTTTTTCATCAACATTTCACACCGCACCTACCCTTTCACCCAGTCGGTTCCCTTATTTGTCATGCTATTATCACATCACTTTCAGTCTTTCCACTTTTTTTCTTTTCAAGACAGTTCCTCGCAAGGCGTTTTTGTGCATATAATTATGAACTGCTTGTGTTCTGTGCTTTTGTACCTTTGCTTATGTTGGCAACGATATTGGGGAGTAATTTGAGTAGAAATGGACTGCTGCTTCGCCTCGTATTTGAAAAAAAAAAAAAAAAAAGGTCATGTATTGCATCGATTGGGGAGTGAGAGGAAGAGACAAGAAAAGAAAAGATAGGGAAAACAGATTGAAGTGTGTGATATATGTGTGTACATTGACGGTGATCATGTGTCGTGATCCATATCCATAAAAATTGACATAGGGCAAAGGGGAAAGATTAGTATGAAAACATAGGCACGACTAACCGATACAAAACGCTATGTAGACAAGCACACGTCACAAACAATTAGAAAGAGAAAAGAGAGATTATCGTGGTCACGATGGTGGGAACGCGGTGGGATCAATAGGGAAATCTGTTTCCGGGTAATCGTTCCACTGGCCATTGGCGTCGAGAAAACGCCGAAGCCGCGCGACTTGCGACGACAGGTGAAGCACGATGATTTGCATCTTGATGTCGAGCTGTAGCCGAAGGACTTCCTCGCACGCCTTGAGCGCGGCCTCTCGCGTCGAGACGAACATGTCTCCGGCTATCCCAAGCCGCTTCAATTCGTCGATCATCTCGCTGAATTCTGAGCACCATGCGAGCACGCCGAGCTGGTGGGTGGGGAATTTCAACGCCCAGTTGAATATCGTGGCATGTGACGCACCTGTCCATATTGTTTGTAGCGTCCGAACAGCACATTGGGCGCCGCCTGGAGAGCAAAGTCACACATTTCATTCTTCTCGATAACAGAGGGGAGAGGTGTATAGTGACGTTGAGGAGGTTGCGGTGGAGGCTAGATAGAGAATCAGTGACGCATGGAGAGAGATGTGAGGGGAGGAACAACCTCTTGACGTGGCGGAGGGTCTTTGAACCACTCGTAGCTAGCGTAATCCACTTCTCCACCAAAGTCGACCGTGTCAGCGGGCTTGCCAAACGCGTTGACAGACATTAGATGAGATTAAAACTAGGGCGCTTGTTTATGTCTACGGGTGTGAGAAGTATGTCGGGGACGAGTGGAGTGGCGAGCCTGGGGTGGAGGGTTGGAGGAAGGGGAAGAAGATGAGGATCCGGCGGTGGAAGCTACACGAGGTGTCAACACGTGCCCGCTTACCATAAATATAGGCGCTGGTACTCACAAACTGGGACAATCTCTAGGGGTGGAAGTCGAGAGACAGTGGGCCTATTTGTCACCGCCAATCGATATGAATGAGTGCGTGTCTGTAATGAATGAAGTGGTTGGGATTGAGGAACAGCATGGAGTGTATGAAACGCGCCTTTGACACTTTGGCTCTAGTGCACGATTTGACTGTATCTTCCTTCCGGGGAGGGCGACACTTTTTCCTGGTTTCCACTAAAGAACGACGATAATGGGTGATAGTAGCCTTTGTTACTGATGATGAACGTGATCTAGGGCGGATCGGAGGATTGGGAGGAATACTATGCTGCGATTGACCAGAGCGATTAAGCCTTGATCGACCGCGCGTGCGGAGTACCACAGTGGCTTCAGAAGGAGATTTGCCGTTTGAAGTAATGGATTTCAAGGTAATCTGAGAGGATTTGAGATCCTGTATGTTTACTCGCCCTCGAATAAGGACGACCTCGCCGCGAAGACGTGTAGACGATGAGGAGGTTGGAGGAGGAGATGGGGTCTGGGTTTGCACGGCCTTTGGCAAATGGATAGTGGAAGC
Source organism: Lactifluus pinguis (assembly GCA_003313945.1). Classification (NCBI taxonomy): domain Eukaryota; kingdom Fungi; phylum Basidiomycota; class Agaricomycetes; order Russulales; family Russulaceae; genus Lactifluus; species Lactifluus pinguis. The sequence continues at coordinate 14,893 of QLPA01000917.1, forward strand.
GTCTTCCGTATCTGA
>QLPA01000918.1:0-24173 GCA_003313945.1 Lactifluus pinguis
CCGGGATTAGAATCTAGTGGCTCTGGTGGAGAGGTTGGGGACGATACAGACGACGTGCTCGTGACAGAGGCTGATTCCCAAGCCGACTCGTCATCTGTAGTCCATGGGGAGGGAGTAGACACTGGGTCATGGTAAACAAGGTGGGAAGGTAATTCTGGCACTGTACGAATGGGAGTTGGAGAGCGTGAATGTGAAATCTTGGGAGCACGTGGGTGGATGGGGATTGGCGCTGGTGAGAGAATGATGGGAGGTGCAAGACGTGCAGGAGGTTGAAATTGTGGGGCGGGGGTGGATATGCGCTCGCTCGGCGGGGGAGAATGTGATAACGAAGAGTAGGAATGAGACGTCACGAGGGGCGTAAGACAGAGGTCACGATATGAGGGTGTGCAAGACGTTGACTGAATACTCAAAGAGGGAGCCACATTCGGTTGCTCAACCCGCTGTCGGCGATCACGGGTACGACCCCGTGAATCTTGTCGCTTGACCTCATCCCTAGGCGCGTCAGCACGATCCTTCCTACGTGGCTCACTTTCGCGAGTTCGAGTGCGGTCAAGTGCCAATGTGCACTGCTCTCTACGAAGAGCGGCTGCCTCTCGCACCGGCCAATCTGAACGTTTTACGAATTCAAAGTGAGGCCCGATGACGTCGTCATCGTCATCGGCAGGGGAATGGGTGCTTATACGCCTCCGTGAAGGAGAACAAGCCCTGGAAAACGCAAGGGGGTTTATGATCTCCGTCGCGGGCAACGATACCGACTCTTTGAAAAGCTGTAGCGAGTCGGCAACCTTACGGCCAATTCCGGCTGAGTTATGTTGAGGAGAACGATTATGAGAAGAAGGCGGAGGGGAAGAGTCGGAAGAAGATGCAGTAGAGCGGGAGGAGGAGCGACGGCTTGATAAAGGTTTTGGAATACGACGAGGTGAAGTTGGGAATGTCAGGCCCGGGCGAGCGGACTGAATGACGTGAAACGCATGAGACTGCAAAGGGGACTCGCGGGGAGCGATATGAGGTCGGGACAAAGGGGGGAAAGGAATGGCGTCCACTGAGGAGAAATCCAATGGAGAACGATCTACATCAGATTTGAGATGATGTATGTTTGGGGAAAGGGACGAGTGAGCAGGTGGCTCTGAAGGGGAAGGATCAGAAATAGAGCGCTCGGAGTACAAGGGACGAGGTGATTTTGGAAGGGATGGCGGTGGCGAGTTTGGCGGAGAAATGTCTGTAGAACGTGGGGGAGAATGTGGACGAGCGGCGTAGTTGGAGTGGTGGTAGAACGACGTCATTGAACAAGTCAAAGAGGGGTAAAGGGTTCAAGTGGATTATTCTTCTTCTTCACACAACAATCAAGAAATGGATTTGTGAGGAGTTGAGAGGGGAAAATGGATGTATGAGAGAGAAAGGATAACAAAAATACCGAATGAGACGAGGCCGAAAAAAAAAGGGTTAAAGCGAGGCGAGGTAAGTTCCGGGCGTCTAGACCTCGTCAGAGATAATGATGACACAACACACACAATTCAATCTTAGATATCCCTCTCCCTCTAAAGCCTGTTTCTTTCCCCGCGCACCTCCTTTTCTCTCACTCCTCCTGCCCTCGGCCCTCAAAGGGTCATTGATTGGAGAGCCACAACTCGTTTCAAGAAACAATCTGCGCTCTTTTTCTCATCATCGCCCCACCTACGATACCAACTCGACACGCACGTGTCTCTCGCGCCATTCTCTCGTACCGCCGTCACCACCAATTGTATCAAAAACCAATCGAACGCCAATCGACACTACAGAGCTGATTGATCCCTGCCTGCTCGGTGACGTCTCTCACTCTTCGTCCTCATCACACAGTCTCCAATCCCTACTTTCACCTTTACTACCCATCTCATTAACTTTTCTCCTTAACCCTCGGCGCACTCCGGAACCTCACGGCATACCTCCCCTCACTCCCCCCCCCAACGACCTTATCTACTTTGCTCGGCCTCATTTATCCGTCCCGACATTCCGCGGCTTGTTCTAGTCCCTCACTCGCTATTTGGCCGTCACCCCCACGTTCAACTCAAAGCCAGCTCATTCTTCACTCTACGATACAATCCCTTTCACGAAATTAGGGTGTGACCAAGGGAATGAATACCCAATCGACAGAAACACGTCCTCATTCATACATTCATAGCTGGTTCGATCGGTGCTCATCTGACAAACGTGCGTTCCAGTCGCACATTCGCCTGCTTACAGTTCATTACGGCTTTTTCTCCAGCGCCTCCCACGTTTGGCAGGACAAGCCCTTGATCATCGAGGCGCCGAGCCGCATGAGGCGTTCCTTACTCCCTCACGCAAAGCCGCATGTCATCATCTGACCTCTTCGCGGATATTTTTTCTTCCTCATCCAGTTTGCGCCTTCATGATGTGCATTGCGGCCTGGATGTACCATATGTCTGCGGAAGATTGCGGGCGCACCGTCCTGCCTTCGGCTGGTTCCGATCCTGAATCGTTTTATCTATAGCCGTGGCCGCGCGAGGTTGTCCAATTATCCGACGACATACACTGCTGCGTTTATCATTGAGTGGAGGCATGCCGTTAATCGTACCTATTACATTCGCCAACATTTTTACGTGGACGTCTTAGCTACCTTCCAGTATATGACGTAAATCCGGGATCCGGGTCATCTACCGGTCCGCGATAACGAATCCTACTGTACCGAAGGCGCTACTCTACCATACAACTGATACACTCTAGTGCCGATGAACACGTTGGCAGTGACATGCTAACTACATTTATCTCGTGAATCCGACCAGCGGATCTCCTCGCTACGTGGCGTATGTTCATCTACATCCATGGTCTGTGTTCTTTCTTGAAGAAGCTTGCTATCCACTTCTTTTCAGGGATGCGTCTGCGTCGGGTCTGGAAGATGTTGCACCAGTCCAAGTTTGGTTCAGCCAAGACATTCCTTATCATTTTCAACCTAGATACCAAAGTGATCATTCTTATCGGGTCCATTTATGTAGATCAAGTGATCACGGGCAACAGAAACTATACGATGATGGGAAGAAGGGTTCGGACCTCTTAATCTCTCACTTCGCAAGTCTGATTTAAGGAATCGAGCCAAATTCATTAGCATGTTAGGAGGACATGGAAAAGAAAAAGGTAGAATTCTTTGCAGTGCAAGCAGTGTAACAAGAATCCGCGTTACGTACCGCTCGACCCAGGGTCGTCAACGCAAATCGTTAAGATACAAACCAAGCGACAGCCCTTCTTATCGGTCCTCCTACTGTTCCTCAATATTTTTACTCTACAAGACTTTTGCCACTCTTTTCAGTGCCACCAGCGCGGAAATACCTCCACTCGTCTGGTGCCAATCATATGAGTCCGAGATCTATCCTGACTTGTGCGCGTGGCAAAGGGTCTGCCCGTGAATGCTCACTCTATCCCCCTTTTCCCCTGCGCTTTGTTGTCCTTCATCTGTCCCTCTTGCGCGGTTGAGTGGCTGAATCGCTTATCGCTGTTAATTCGACACTCGGGCTGACCCAAAGATCGTAAAGTAAGTAGACCAGTTTGGCAACTTTGAAATTCCTCAGGGGGTGGCTTCATCTGCTGCTCCACCCTCGTTTGCAGCACAACCAGTCCCGATAAATCGATATGTCACTGCAGCAATCCCCGATGGGCCTATCAGGGGAATCATCTGTCTTTGCGCGGTGGATGCCCAAAGCTTAGTTGTGCGTCTGTGGCACCCTTGTTCTTCTCTTCCTAGCATTGCGGCACGAACGTGCCTGTCGCCAAGGTACTTATTCAGGTTCTTGATAACCCCTTTTCCGCTGTTCTTTATTCAGACAATAGTGGTACTAGGTTCTGACTCAACGCTAGAATATTCCGCTATGCCTCGGATAGAAAATGCCGTCAGTCATTAGTGGTAGGCGGCGGCGATCCCCGTGGTTCAATAGTAAAGAAGAGCTCAATTTCTGTGATGAGTTCGCTCTGTGTAAAGTTTTTGGTTCTTGCTTGCCATGTCAGCTTAACGTATGGCATTTACAGCGCATCAGCGCGAGAATGCGAGATTGCGGTGGCTATTGAAGACCGATGAAGCGGGTCTTCTTCGAACGTCGCACTGGCATGCATCGCACGTTTGAGCTGCGCAGCCAGAGTGTCTTGGAGATTCTACTTCAGCGCTGAGATAGCGTTTGAATGCCTTCGAGTGGGTATCTCGGGCTGATCTACATGAGAGCAGGGTGAGTTGCATAGTTCTTGCCTTCCTTTGTACGGCCACTTCAGGCGCGCACCATGCGGATATCATTGGAGCGTCGCCACGGACTCGGTTTAGTTCATGTGAATTTGCAACACCTGCCGTAGTTTCAAATGCACGTTCGGCGGTTTCCATCAAAGGGTGAACTTTGACCGATGCACGTTCCTCTTTTCAACGCGCACGTTCCCCGACCATTCCCAAAAATGTTTAGCGTTTCGCCCTCGGGTCAATGTCTTCCGGAGTCGTCTATGACAACCGTATACTAATGCACGTGCATACTGCTTGCCAACCAGTCAGGTTACTTACTGTACCCGTGGACTCAACCACAGCATTCGATCTCGATTGCGAGTTTATCATTCGTGACGCCTAGAAATGGAATTCACTCGATTTCTCCCGCACTTCTTTGCCTTTGGGTGCAAGTCCGATATCTTATTTCTGGGCCCCGATTTAGCCGTTCTTTTCTTCCTTTTTTTTTTTAATTTCCCCGCAATAGTGTGTGCCGTGGGATCAACCCAACAGTCACATGGGCCGCGGATGGCCCCATGGCCAAGGTCAGAATTCAACACGAATTACAAACGAAGGTCTCATGACATGGGTAACCGCAATGCAGTGACTCGTTCAGAGTCGGCCGAAATGCGTTTCCACTACAATCACAAGACCCTCGAACCTAGAGCTAAAAAAAAATGGAAGGGGCGCCTGTGAGAATCGTTGTCTGCAAACATAAGATATTCCGAGCCAGAACGGTCATCTTATGAACCAATCCATAATTAATAGCGAAGGTTGGATATGTGGGAAAGCGGATTTCTGCTCTTCACCGGGGGTGTCTTCATAGATCTTACACCATCTGGACTGCAGGCGAAGGTGGACATGTGACCCGGCTTGACTTCTCCAGGTTTGTGCACGGATCAGGACAGTTTATTATTGAAATGTATCTTAATAGTATGCTATGTCTTCCTTTTCAAAAATTCGTGTCCTTGTCCAGTCGTTGTCTTGCCCAACCAAATTCTTGTCGGAGCTTGTGACAAGACTTGATCGATCACGGTCACGTTCTGCGACGCTCCTCTCATCAAACCACCACCATGCCTCGCTCCGATGCTGCCAAGCAGTGGATCCCCGACACCTTTGGGAAGGAGATGATTGACTTAAAAGCTCGACTTATTGTTGTTTCAGAGCGTTCTGCTGAACATCTTCGTTCACTCCACTTTCCTAATGTGGAGCAATTGTGGGAACGTGTCCGGGCTGATTTCTATAATGACCCCACAAACTATCCATCTGTGATGGCAAGGATGAATGATGTAGAGGGGAGAAAACAGTTTCGGAAGAAATGGGAAGCCATTTGTTTCCCTCAGCAGCCACCTAGCAGTCCTGAACAGTGCGTGTCTATCCATACCAGTTGTCTTGCTTACTAACATGACATCCAAGGCATATTGCGATTATTTTGGCAGCTCAAGGTGGCTTGCAAAGCCTATCAGAACAGGATATGAAAGAGCATCCATTTGAAGGAGAAATTCACTATAGAGCTGGCCTGCAAGCGTGAGTTGGATCTAGCACCTTTTCTTCCAAAACCACTATTTGATGCTTGCTTTAGATTCAAAGATCTTGGCAATGAGGAAGCTTACAATGCTGCTGTTCAATCTGCCATGCGTGAAAGACCATTCGATCTTCTTCACAAGACGATTCGTTGTCAAAATGGGCCATCAGGTCAGATCACAAAGTACACAGTTGTTGATTGTGGTACTAGTATGGTCAGTGGTGATTATTTTGTGTTGCAGAATGTGCAGGGTAGGAAGAAGCAGGTTTCAGCTGATAAGTTGCATAACATGAGGATTGACTAGGGTTTATTCATGATGAATCATTGTTTTCTGTACATAGATCTTTTAACTAGGCTGCCACTGGCAGGTTTCCCCCTTTACCTGCACCTCAAATTGAACTAGTAGATGGAGTAGTGGGACACAGAACATTTCTAAGTGTTATATAGCAGTTGCAAATATGCCTGCAGGCTGGATACTCCTCAATCTCATCATGGCCACCAGACTGAGTACTGCTTATGAGTAAAATCATGTTGTGTTAAAAAGTTACCAATTTGTTGATAGGCAGAGTCAGCCCGATGTACGGGCGCAGGCGTGATGGGCACATGTTCATGCTCCACGTGTATGTCGGGATAGACACGGAATGTAACGTAAAGTTTCTTGTATGACCCCGTCAGCTGCGTGTTGCGCACGGTCAAATCAAGCACGGGATAGCCCCTGTGTGCATCCGTCAGGGCGACCAGGGAGTCCGCATATATGCGGGCAACCGAATGAAGGGGGCCGGATCATAGCATCCAAACAAGCAGAAGAGGCGATAGCGCAATGCATCGCATCCACTAGCGACGGGATAGATATGCAGTGATGTATGCGATGCAATATGAGATTGCATGTCCTGCATGTTACCGTAAGCACGTTTCGTCAGCAATTTAACGACAACTGGCGACCCACCTCGTCTGTCATATAGTGGCCCTCGGAAGTGCATGCCACAATATCACCCGATAACACCGAATGTCTGCGTCGGAAGATAATGGCGCCGGTTTCGAGGTTGCTTAGAGAAGCCGTGAGAGACTGCGCAGAGGTTTGTCAGTGAAAGTCAGCGATTGGCATGCCATGCGTTAATGTGATGACGTTGCCCTGCCTGCCGTCAGGCACTGTGGACAAGGCGAGATGCGCGTGGCTCGGGCTCGGTACTCAACTCACACACAACGCCCGACCTGCTGTGAAGCTCGTAAAAACTCGTGAAAGGGGCAACCTTCACATCTGTTTTCTCCATCTCCTCCATCTCTTCTTCTGTTGACTCTGGCTCGACTTACTACTACTAGCTTTAGAACGATGTCATTCGATAATACAACATCGGCTTTGCCTCCAGCGAGAAATATACCGTCTACGTTCATGGAAAGTTTCCGGAGTTGGTCAGTGCGAAGTGAGCTTTCCATATCGTGCCACGTTTTGACCATGTTCCAGGTGGGCAGCAGGGGAGAAGGAGGCAGCCGCCAGCGAGGAACGCCTATTGAGGTATTTCTGCAAGTCTGCCACGCAGTTCCCTTCGTAGCTTATTCCTCCACCAGGCGATTGCCCTTCTTCCGATCAGTGTCCTCGGTGCCACCTAGCCCAGTAGATGGGCCTCTGATTGCGCGCAGCGAGCGAGTCCCGCTTCAGAAACCCAAGCACTATCTCAACACGCTCTCCATCAAGTCTACGGCCCCCTCCCCCGATGCACCGCCACCCGCCGTCTTGTTGCACGGCTATGGTGCAGGCCTAGGCTTTTTCTTCCTCAACTTCCCCACCCTGGCCGAGTGGGCTAGCACTCGTGGAACGTCCGTATATGCCGTCGACTGGCTCGGTATGGGCCGCTCGGCGCGCGTGCCGTTCCGCATCCGTGCGAAGCGCGGAGACATTGCCGGTCGTGTCTACGAAGCCGAGTCGTTCTTCGTCGATTCTCTCGAAGAATGGCGCGAGCGCGCTGGGCTGGAGAAGATGACACTCATCGGACATTCGCTTGGTGCCTATTTTAGCACTGTATATGCGCTGCGGTATCCGCAGCGTGTACATAAACTTGTTCTGCTCTCGCCCGCGGGTGTCCCGCGAGACCCAAATGCTACAGTACCATCGAGAGAGATGCTGGATAGACAGGTAACGGGTGAGGATGGGGCAGTGGCGGCGGATAATTCGCGGGTAGCGGCGCTCGAGCAGGAGCAGCAGGCTGAGAAGACAAAGGAGAGTTTTGGACGCAGATTATTCACGCATTTATGGGAGGAGGGCTGGAGCCCTTTCCAAGTTGTGCGTTCGAGTCTGTTCTGGGGGCCGATGCTTGTGGGCAAGGTGTGTCTTTACTCTCATATCGCATGACGCCCCATCACGGATACTGACTGCGTGGACACGATATAGTACTCTTCCCGTCGCTTCGGCGCCTTGAACGAGGACGACACACGCAACATGCACAACTACATCATGAACATCACCCTCGCAAAGGGCTCTGGGGAATACTGCATATGTCAATCTCTTTGTCCTGTATTTGTACATTGCATCATCTCAAACATCCCTCAGCGCATATACTCGCCCCTGGTGCCCACGCACGCATGCCCTTAGTGGATAGAATCTCGGCTCTGACCATCCCTGTATCTTTTGTTTGTACGTACTTCTCGGTGTATCGTTTCCTTTCGCCCTGGCTGACATCATACGCAGACGGCGAACATGATTGGATGGACCCAAGGGGTGGTGTAACTTCTATCGACAACCTCAAAGCTGCGGGGAACGACAGAGCTCGTATGTACATTGTGCCTCGTGCTGGACACCATGGTAAGCTCCTGGTTTATCGCATGCTCTTCCTGCTCGCTCTGACTTGGTTCTCGTCAACAGTGTATTTGGACAACGCGAGGGCGGTGAACAAGCTCCTGTTGAAGGAGCTCAACGAGTAATTCATACTAACTTCATGGCATTAGGATTCTTTTTTAGAGATGTATCGATAACTATAGTGATCTGGACTTGTCTGACATGCTTTCGAACTCGAAATGTTGATATACGACAACGAGATAGCGAGAGTGAACATAACGTTGATAGAGACGCGAGACGCGTGCGCCAAGATGCTTCCTTTGTCACCATCACGCAGTAGTTCTATTCTTTGTGACGACATTTGATCCCACTGTGCTTTTTTCGCGATGGGTAAAAACAAGAATAAAGGCTTCGATCTCGCTAAACGACAGGAAAAGATTCTCAAGAGATTGGCAAAACCGTTGTACAAGAAGGCAGACGACTCGGTTTATCTCGTCATTTCACAGCCGTTTGGAATGAAACCGAGTCCTGCTGAACGGGGGACTATGGACATCGGTAGGCTTGCTGCGTGGATATCTTGGGTGTTTCGGAAACAGTCCGTCGTGGACATTGTTTACACCATGTCGACGGTTAGTCCGAGCTGTTGCTCAGTTTGCACTCATCTCGAGCTTCACTCAGAAAGATGAAGTCATCGTCAAGATCTCAGAAGGGGTAGATCGAGACCGGATACTCGGAAAGCACAAGTATAACGATATTGTCAGCGCGGGCTGGCCTCAGGACCGGAGCTTCGCGTCCTGTGTCTTTGAATACAACTACCAGGACAACGGCGATCCTGCAGAACGTCCGTAGACTATCATTCTCGCTTATTTTACACGCATAGAGTTGATTCATGTTTTTAGATAATTGGAGGGAGTATGTACCGTCGGACGCAAACGCTCCACCAGGCTTTTTTCGGGATCCGTGCCCTGTACCGACCTGGATGGCCAGACCACCGTATCTCGCCAGTTTGGCGCTCCACTTACCCGAGTCTTTGCCACGTACTCCGAAACGTTCCCTGGAACCATTTTATGAAGCCTCAAGCCATACTCGAGGGGAGAATGTCAAGCAGGAACAAAATTACTCCCTCCGTAGGTGCTCGATCTATCGCTAGCTGTCTACGCTACACATAGATCTGTAGGATATCCAGATGCCACGGCACCATCGTCAGATATTATACCAGGTCCCGTCAAAGTTGAACCTTATGGCCGAACCTCAGTCCAGTCCCAACAGACTGGTAAGGGTCACCTTCAGCGTACAGTATACAATCGTAGCTCAAAGGAGCAGCAACAACAGCTACGTATGAGCCGACCCAGGCACTGAGAGATGAGATTGCTCGGCTGAACGCTGGCCGTTCTCAAGGTGCGCGTCCGTCTTGTTTCTACTACTATACAATGTAGGGTCTGCGTGACGCGGCTATTTTTACAGCGACTATAGGTGTCAAGCATGAACCGGTTTCCCACCAAATTAAATTCGAGTCTAGCGACGCAGCTTCGGTATCATCTCCTCATGATGCTCCGAGGATTTCCATGGTCGGTCGCTCAGGTGAGTAATAAGTAAGGTCTGTTCCTTTGCTACTGATTTCATGGAAATAAGATACGCAGTCGCTGGATGTAAAGCAGGAGCCGAGGGATGTTCTGCCCGTAGCATCTGACGCTGGGCCTTCCCAAGAACTCTGGAATGAATGGTCCCGCTACCAATCCAGATGGAAAAGGCCTGGCGATCCTTCTGCGGGATCACCGTCACTATCTGATCCTTCAATTGCTTCGGGAGAGCAAGGGCCCTATATCTTGCCAACCACGGCGCGATCGCCCACTATTGCTGGGTCATCAGAAACCCCGGAGTCATTTAACTCCAATCCGAGAGGTAGGGTATGTTAACGTTTGGCTTGAATAAATCACCCAACAAGATTAGGGCCGTTCAAGGTCAAGCGAGAAACTATAGATGAAGGCAAGCAATCTTAAACTAAGATTGCTAAAAGCATGGCCACAGCTGACAGAACCCACAGACGAGCAGCCCTGGAAGAGGCCCAAGACTGAATTAAACTAAGAATACAGACAACGATTGTAAACCACTACGATGCGAGGGGCATCCCTATATAGCTGGCGTATGTGATTGAAGTGTCAGAATGCCGCAACGGGGTGACTCTGTTGTGTAGGGTGAGGTGAATCGATGACGCGTTCAGGATACCTGAGAAGTTGAATAAGGCTCCGTGCATGAAGCCGAAGGGAAGAATCTACCTAGCTTTGATCCTTACAGCCAGATCCTCCTCGTAAATCTGGTCACCCCCCAATTGATTCCCTAGAGTCAGCCACCTGCCAAATAGTTAGGCCCGTCGTCGTGATTATAGAAATTAACCCACCCCGGTCGTGTGTTATGTTTGCGACCAAAAATCTCAATCTTGCGACCGCCAGGGCACATCCGCTCAATGAGCCCATACACCTCATCAGGTTTACGACTTGTCTCGCGCACTTCCGATACGATAACGTCCGTGTCAAGTCCGCGATTGACCCACGACGGGAACTTGAGGTTACCATCGTCATCGTAGTTGGTCTTTAAACCGACGAGCATATGTTCCTTGGTATGATTGAGCCAATGGCCCGTTCTTCCCGTGCGAATGACGCGCTGGAGCTGTTGATGATGGGAATGAGCTCAGTGGCAGAGGCATACATCGAGAAAAGACAGACCTGATTGGTTTTTACCCAAACGACTTCGTCGACACGTGTGTAGCCCCACACGCGAAGACACTCTCGACCGATTTCCATTGCACGGCCTGTGACCCATAGGAAAAGGAGACCTTCGTCTTGCAACATCGGTATCGGCATCGCGCGCATCTCATCATCAGTCATCGTTCCATAAGGCAACTGTCCTGTGCGTCTAGCCCGGGCCTCAAACAGCAAGGAATGGAGGTACGCACGCTCATGTGAATATCCCATGGTGGGTCCGCCATGATAACGTGAAATTTTCCGAGAACCGAGTAATCAAAGCTACGAACATCACAATTGATCCACTGAGGAGGAAGCTAATGAAGATGTCGTATGAGAGCAGCGCATCTGGGTGGAGACGAGCACAACTAACCCGTGGTTCCAGTGTACCTTTTGGGCCAAGTCCAAGGATAAGTCTATGGGGTTTCTTGACAGACCGTTCCTCCCACTTCGCCTCAGTGCCAGCGTCACCCGCATCCCAGTCAATCTCATAATGGAGATATCGGCAGGGTGCCTTTTCTTTACCCCTGCCTCCTGCACCAAGGCCAGAGGGTAGCTGTACCTTGGACCACTGTGGATTCATCTGGGACTGCGTAGAGGGCATCGGAGGAATGGAAGGGGACTGGGCGTAGGTTGGTTCAGAGTAGCAAGTGTTGAGATAGGAGCAATGCCCCAGCGCGGGGTCCGTGTGAGGACGAATGAGAGGACGGAAGTGAACACGATCGCATATACCAGGTAGAGGGCTCGGTAGTGAAGAGCGCATTTTGGCACACTCCTCTTTTGTGACTTGTTCACAAATCGGTTCAAACGAAGGCTTGACTGAACGAAACTTGGGGCGAATGAGATGAAGGATGCCACAAAAGTACTACGGAGAGGACGGACCTGTTCAGCCAACAGACGACCCTTGGCCGTGCTTCTCTGGAGAAAAGCGTACACCTCTTTGAGGTCCTTTGGTAAATTTGCGAGCGTCGTGCAGGGTTTCTGCACCTCTTCTTCGTACGCATCCTCAGCTTCATCACCGCTTCCCGCAGCAGAATCCGCATCCTCGTCCTTCACCCGTTTCCGCTTCCCGGTGACGCGCGTGGTAGCTTCTGTGTTGCTAGTTGAGCCAAGATGTACGTCCGTCACGGTGACGCCACTATCATCGCGGACGATGGAGATAGAGCCTCTGTCCCAATGCTTCGCTAAGGAATCGATAACGCACTCGAAGCGCGAGCAGTCAGTGAGACGAAACCTTGGTTTGGGTGAGTCTATCGAACCGCTTGGGGTCGACCCAAGGTCGGCGGATATCGCAGTAGACAGTAGTTCAAGACTGCCGACTGGGGTATGGATCTTGGAGGACGAAAATAAGGAATAGAGAGTATCGGACACCAAGTTTTTAAATTGTTCATCTGCCATAGTGATGATTTGAGGGTAAAAGACGAAGAAGAACCGACTTTTGGTCTGTCGATGAAGAGGTAGCCACCCGTGGCCTAAACAAAATGCAAAGTGCCATTCGCGACCCCATTTCCGCTCACATAAGCTATTGGCGACAGAGGGCCGTGCAAACAGACAACGCCCTCGCCTTTTACTAGGGCGTTCCGTGTTCGGCCCTCATTTCAATGTCGCTTTACCAATTTTTCAGCCCTCAGCTTGCTCTGAGCTCTTTGTTTTGACACATTTTTACCATTATGATTACATTTACGGCGGTACTTCTTTTCCTGCCCAATCCCACACTTTCCCCCTTTCCAGCAATCCTAGTCTCTCAACCACTTTGACTATTTTGTCAGCTGCAAAGTCGGGTTTGAACAAGGTTTCTTTTGCTACGCTGCCCCAGAAGGATTTGCTAAGTTCTGTTTTGACTGTCCCTGGGTGGATCCCGACGCAGATGGCTTGTTTGTTTCCCTGCTGCAGCTGCCGGTCGAACGTCTTGATAACCTGATTCAATGCGGCCTTCGAGGCGCGATAAGAATACCATCCTCCGCGTTTGTTGTCTGTGACCGAACCCAACCGTGCAGTGACATGCACCCACTTTGCGAGTCGTCCCTCGTCGGCTCCTATAGAGCGGGTTTTCGGGAGAAAACGAGCGAAGTGTTTAATGAGGAGCAAGTGAGAAATGACATTGATCTGGAACGTCTGCTGTATGATGCTCGCATCAAGGTCGCTCGGTTGCTTCTCCACATGCAGAATCCCCCCAGTCATGAAGGCCGTGTGAAGATACGACTCTTGGTCTCTAGGTAGGCTATCCGAGAGTTGTCCTGCTGCTGCTGCGATGGTGTCCTCGCGCGTCAAGTCAAGTGGTATCAGGGTTAGACGCGATTCGTCCACGCCCTTCAGGGGTAATAGTATGTCTTTGGCGACTGCCTCAGGAGACCCTGATCGATAGGTGGCATACACCGGAAGATTTGTGGTGCGGAGGAGCTGCCTTGTGAGGGAAAGGGAAATGCCCCTCGTGGAAGGACAGACGAGTACGAAAGGGTGCGCTCCCATGATTCACTTTGCTTGTACTCTTGTTCGTCCGTTCTATTTATTAATAAATATGAACCTATGATGTCATACGAAAGAAATCTCCTCATGCTAGCCCAAATCATACGCTTTTGGTTTCTTGTAATTTGTCGCTATCTGTTATTTAGTGAGAAATCAGTACAGAGTGTCGTCATTCACATTCATCATCGACAAAAGCCTCCTCTTCCTCGTTCCATCCTAAAGTTTCCGGCGCAATTCCAAGCTTCCGCAGCATCATCCCAAGAGTGTTCTCCTCCTTCTCCTCATACCTCCCTTCTTCCATGGTTAAATTACATTCCCCTTTCTCGCCTTGATCGTCCCAACCCCATCCCATGTCACTGCCGCTCCCACGTACCTCACCTCCCTCTGTGGCCAGATCGCGTACGATAGCCCATAGTTCGTATGCAGCCTCCCTGCCAGCGTCTCGCCACTTCTTCGAAAGCCGGTCCAGGTTGCTCTCTTCGTCATCGCGCTTAATCTTGATCGCACGTCTCAAAGTAGTGACCTTGCGTTCGAGATTCATGATGTTTTGATTTGGGAGGATGATGGGCCGCGAAGCATCTGCCAGAGCCTTCACAAGAGGGGATCTGAATTGCGCTGCTGCCCTCGAAGAAAGAACGACCGTTCTGACAGTTTTGGAGGCCCTGATACAAGTTTCCTTCGCGACATTTAGTGTTCTTTTACGTTTTGTTTCCGGCTCTTGAGCATTTCGCTCTTTCCCCCGACTCGGAAGGGCATGTGTGACGGACTCGATTGAGGTCGTTTCAGTCTGCAATGGAGAACGGAAAGGTGCTGCAAGTCTTTTCCGGGAGAGCCTTTGAGAGGCGGGCGTGGTACGCTGGGGTGCCGGGGCGCTTCGCAAGGGCGACGACATAGTGTCATCCATTCGCTGTGCACGGAGATTGACGAGGCCACCACGACATCCCTGAAAGGCACTCACAATTCGTTTTACGAGCTTTGTAGAAGCCCGATCCTATATTGTCTTTTCAGATACGCATGCAGGACGGCTTCCAAGCAACGCACCTCATAACTATCGTCAAGCGTGCGTTTAGTACTCATAGCCATTTGATAAGGCGCTGACGGCGAGAATGTAGACTCATCCTCGTAAAAGGTCGGACTAGACATGGCTTTTGCAAGGTAGTCATGGATCTCTGTGAAATTTCCCGTGAAAGATGCGTGCGAGTCATCATCTCTAGCCACACTCATTATGCTGCTTTCTGTCAGAGGTGACGACGGAGGCATTGTCAAGTGCGTAGAACTGCCAGAGTTTCGTCCAGGAGGCGACGGAGAAGACCACCCAGCTGCAGTGCCCACTGGAGTTGAAGGTGTGACATTCGGGATAGGCAGAGAATTCTTCGGGTCGTGGGTGGTGGGCGGGACATTCTCATACGACTGGGGTTCTGAGCAAGTAACGGGACAGAGCACGGATAGTTCGGCATTGTCAGGAAAAGTGTCACGTTCTTTGGTATCAGGTTCCATATTAGCGGTTGTCAGGGCGGTTGTAGCAGAGCACGATCGAAGATCACGGAGGCCAAGAATCGTTGGAAGTATTGTTGCCAGATGGTTACTAGAACTAGGACTACATGTCAAAGCCATAGGATTAGGGCCGGGCTCGGGCGAACATTCTCGAGAAGTCTGCAAACTGCCTGAAGGTACGGTCGATAAGAGTTCCGACCTTTCTGAACCTTCGACTTGCAGCTTGGTTAGGGAGTGGGCTTGTCGAAGTAAGCCCACGTTATCTGTGGCCTGAAAATCGAGAACACCATACGTACAGCGAAATTGAAGTCACACAGCAAGAGACAGCGAAAATCAGAGACATACCAATGTTGTTACGTCGTCGTCGCCTTTAGCAACGCCGTCTATTGTGATCGGAGATGAATGGATGTACGACTCGGATGTATTGCTTGTTGTGGAGGAATCCTTCACATCATTAGCTATCTGTAGAATACACCCACTAATGAGTTGGATATCAGTACTAGACCGCTCACCTGCTTCGTGCTACCTTCGCTCTTCTGGAGGCCAGTGTCCTGGGCACTTAATGTTTGTGACATCCAGTGGTCAAGCTGCGTATATGCGTCCGATTGGGGCAGTACTCGACCAAGGGTACGTTATCCACTGCGTAATGCAAGTTTTGTCCAAGCACTGGATAGTATCATTGCCTTCCTATCCGGACACGGATGGATAGAGTCATGGCTTTACCTGGTGAGTGACTATATGCGGTGTATGAACTAGAGCGAGACTGCCTCGTCAGAAGCTGAAGAGCCTCTGACTCGAGTCACAGTTAGAAGACAGTTTTCACGCACAAGTTGGTGGACGAAGACCAAGAGTTTGTTTGCGCGCTATAGAATTTGCAGTTTTCGCACGCGGCCGACCATGCGTATGCCAAAATCCAGCTTACTCATACGTGTGTGCGTGTTCATGAAAGTGGTCAAATGTATGCAGGCTACTTGCCTGTCTACAGTGGGCTACAAGCAGGAATGAAGAGATTAAAAATCCTCATTACTTGCGTACCTGCACCTTCACCCTTGGGTCTCCCCGCTCGCTACGCTTCTTCATCTTTTCCTGCCGTTTGCTCAAGCCTTCCTGCTTCGGCTCTTCCTCAGCTACGGAAGATGAACGACCAAATAACATGGGCGAGAGCGTGTTCCATAGCTTGTAAATCACAAATATAGGAATCTGAGGGCAGTGCATCATGTAGAGGCTGGCGCAAAAAAAAAAACAAGAGGGAAAAGTACCGCAAGGTATATCCACCAGAACCACTCTCCGAAAATGGCAGAACCCACTTGGGCAAACCCTACAGATAACGAGGTATGAGTGGCAAAAATTATGCTTATATTCAAACTCACAAGAGATATACAGGATATCGAAGATCCATTCAGTCATTCCCGGGTGGTTCAAATCATCTCCCGGGGACACCAAATTACCAGTTGGATCTCGTTTTGGTGTTCCCGTTTTCTTCAGATATTGGTATAGAAATTGAGATAGTGCCAGTGTAAGACAGTAAAAAGCGATGGCTTTCTTTGATAGTCGAAAATCTTGCCATTGAAATAGTATTCTTATGAGTAAGGGCAATAAGTTACTGAGGACGTGGCCGTAGAGCATATTCTTGATAGCTGCCTCATTTTGAGATGCTGTGAGAGCGGAACATGTCAAACGAGAGAGGGGTGTGTTGGAAATCGTGGGTGACTACCTATTCGTTTGGCTGAAGCGTTCGCCATTATTGGGACAGACTAGTCAGTACCGTGACTTTACTCCTTGGTGTTGTGAGTTTGTTCTCGTGATGGCGGGCGACGTGAGTGACACGACATGTTTTTGAAATTACGACTCGACGCGCGCTTAACACTGTCCTGCATGGGGCCTTGGTATTGAACTCAATGACCAGCAACAGGCTCAAGGATATCGTTCAGTCTGCTGTGCAACTAAATAAGGACCATCAATATGCGCTCAAGGTCTATACGGAGCGTCTGGAGGCGGAACTCGAGGCGGTGGACAAACTCCTCGTACGTCCTTTCCTACTCATAGAGACTCTAATGTCTGAACCTTTCAGAATGCCGCCGAATTTGAGGAAGAAGAGTCTCATCTCGACATAGCTGGCCACATTCAGGTTACCGATGCCTGCAAGCCCGTTGGTCTTTTGTCGGTCGCAGACTTGTCGTCACAGGTAGCAAAAGCTACTAATTACAAACTATTCAAACTTATGAAATGACCAGGATTCACCCTTCTACGACGACGCTGCTCGTCGCCAGCGATTTTTAAGCCTCACCGAATACCACCCGAGTGAGCGACCGTTCATTTTTCGTGCAAAGACATTAGTTTAATGCCCCTAGTGAGACCCAAAGAACTTGAAAGCTTGGCCGAAGCTGTTCGGCTTGAAAACCGGAGACTTCGTGCGTATGAAGCACAAAGTCGGTGGGTACATTTCCGCCATTTCCCCCCCCCTGGCAGCACCCTCATAACATCTCCGTAGGGGGGAGCAATCATTTGCTTCACAACATTCTATGAGAGACCTTGAGTCCATGGATGGTCTTGATTGGGAGCGCATTGCCGCAAAGGTTGCTCTCTTCTTTGCATATTCACGGCTTGATTGCCAATTCATCTCCCCAGGTCAATACTGATACCTCTGCCATATCCCAACGCTCCGCAAAGGAGTGCGAAATCCGTTGGTTGGGTGATCGGCACCCGAGATTTAACCACTCTCCTTGGGCGGCATCTGAAATCGCTGCGGTCAAAGCACTGGTTGATGGTTCCGAAGGAGGCAACATTGACTGGGTCTCCATTGCAGAAAAGCTATGTGTACGATGTTCTCATGGCCGTTGACCTACAAAAACTCAAGAAGATGACAGACGCGGCGTACTCCGATAGACGTCATGCGCCATGCTATTGCACGGAAGACGCATGTGTGGGATGCCGAATCCGACAGGCGATTGGTCGAGGCAGTGCAGAAATATGGCACTGAAAACTGGTCGCTTGGTATTAGGTTACACTTTTCATTCCATTCCATACGTTATTGACGAACCTTGGAAAGTTGCTAGGGTCGTCTCCGAGGACGCGCAGCCTAATTCCTGTCAAAACCGTTGGTGTCGGACCCTCGATCCGTCAATCCGCAGGGGTAACTGGAGCCCGGAGGAAGATGCTCAACTACGACTGGCCGTCGAGCTCTATGGTCACGCGTGGATGGAAGTTGCATTCACCATTCCGGGACGAAACAATGAACAGTGCCGCGACCGATGGACCGAGAGGCTGAATCCCAAGGTTCCGAAGGGAAAGTGGACTGCCGAAGAAGATGCAAGGTTGATCTCAGCTGTAGACGAATTTGGTGTAGGGAAGTGGAAGGAAGTGAGTGAACGAGTGGGTACTGGCAGGACAGACAATACAGTGAGTTTTCCTTACCATCTTCGTGAGGAATAACCGTAAAGCTGAATAACAGTGTCGGTACCGCTATGACGCCCTGAAAAGTCAAGGCAGCTCTGCCTGTAACGCGAGTGAGACGGATACAGTAACTGCCACGACCGAAAGGCCAACAAGTTCATCTTCGAAACCGAAGCAACGCAGTCGTAAAGGGAAATCGCGTGAGATTTCTGAGTCTTTAGAGTCGGCTGGCGCAAATTCCGTTCAGGCTGAGGATGTATCGCGGGAATCGCAAACACGGATGGGAACTAACAAGAAGAAGCAGGCGAGGCGAGGAGACTCTGAAGTGCATGGAGCAGATGCGGGGCAGTCCGATCAGTTGATGCCCACCGAAGGCTCGAAGAATTCTCGCCCAAGGGCGCGTCCGCTAAATCGATCAAGACAAACACCCTCAGGCCCGGATCTTTCGCAACTACCGCAGAACGTAAGTCAAGCACAACCAACTACTGCGTCAGAAACAGCTGCTAGCGACTCCATGGACTCATCCCCCGCATCGTTATCCGTCGAGCGGGCTACAGGTGAAGGCTCACGTGAGGACCGAGCACGGCTTTCCAGTAAACGACGCAATGCCACATCGCGCAGCGAGTTAAACTACGCGGATAAAAAGCAGAAAACTTCAGTTCAACTTCAAGTGCATGCAAATGAAGCAGCGAACAGATCACTTGGCGCAGACTGCGTAGAAGAATGTAAGTACGTCCTAATTCTGTCGGGGGCCTCTCTAACGAACGTTTACTAGCATCCAACGCCGAGTCTCCCATAACGGATGCTATTGACGTTGACCCAGCTTTGGGAGTTCAAGTGAATGAGGATCCCGATGTGCAGAAAAGTACGACTAGCCCAGATGCGACGGTTAAGAAGAAGAGAGAATCACCCCGCAGGAAGAGGGCGCCAGTGCCAAGTAGGATTCAGCCAAAGAGATTGGCACGAGGGTAGCTAGTGAAAGCTCCCTCAACCCGGCAGGGTGGCTGCTAATTGGGACACACAATGTGATCGTAGTGATAAGGGAATTAGCAATCAGTGCGATGCTACTAAGGATATCTATCCAACGGGAATAATAATCTTATGTGCCTAGCTTCCATCGCTTCCGCGGGTGCACAGCAGCCTCCCAATTGACGATAGCGCCTAATATTTCACCGTCGTCCGGCCCAACGACATCCTCTGTCGCTAGAAGAAGGTTTTGTAACGACTCCTGGACAAGGCTTGCATTTTTAAGTTTCTTCTCTAATGACGGCAGGGCCTGCTTCCTTGGTGGGGACGGCTATGACAAATACAATGAATGAGGTGCGAATGCAGACAGAAGCAGGGATGCGCACCGGTGTCCGGAGGTAGGTGTGTTTCGGCGGTAAAGTTGGGTAAAAGTGGGGGATAGATCGTAAAGTACTTGGTATCATAGGCGGGGAACCTTCATCGTCCGATGACAGTAGCTTTGGCGGCGGAGACCTGCGTCCCGCGGGGAGCAAGGACACAGGTTCGGCGACAGCGGTAGAATCTTTGTGAGGTAAGATGACGCTTAGAAGGTGGTAGCAAAATGACTTCTGGCGCACCTCGACGCCTCAACTTGGAAAGCTCTGATATCAACCGCAACCCTTCGGTGTCCAGTCCGCACTGTTGAGATATATCAAACATATCGTTAGCTAGTGGAGCGGTCCTGTTAGCGAGATTGGCATAGTCGTGAATGTTGCGGTGTAATTCTTGGATGACTAGACAGGATCGGCTTGTTTAAGAATGGCGAGGCGGTTCGAGTGGATACGAAAACCTACAGTTGACCACCTCAGCCTGTAATCTACTTAGCGCTGCAGGCTCCGCAGAATCAAACCCCTCATGCTTGAGCTCTGTTAATATGAAACGATTCATTGCTTTTGAAGCGATTGCGGGGTCTACGCTAGAACGCTCTTGAGGTGGCAACGAATCAACCCAAGAGCTTGACTCCTTCCTGCCATATGGAACTTGAAAGGCCGAGTACACGATTCCTTGAGGCTGGGAAGCATAATTTACGGGAGAATACTGCTGGGCTGAATATTGACCATAAGCTTGCGGGTAGGAGCCGTAAGGTTGTGTATAAAGCGGTGTAGTTGGTGGTAGATTTGACATGTTGGCTTACAAGTTAACCGAGGCCAAATCTGGAAAAACAAGTATCGCGCCACCGAAGTCGATTGAGAGCTGGCGCTTCGGCTTGGTCATCCGAATATGATCCACCCTATTAATTCCGACTGATTGTTCTTCCTTCAACCCATCGAACTATGACTATGACCTCAGAAAGGACAGCAGAAGACCTCCAGGCGTCCTCCGAAAGACCCGCTGCCCCACTTCGAACGGAGGCGTTCCGGGCATCCCGCCCAGAGATTGTTGGCCCGGCAACTGTCGAATACCCATTCCCTATCTTCCTATCTGGGGCAGTCCAGAGAGGTTTTGGGAGAGGTGGTAAAGATCTCGGTTGCCCAACAGGTGAATTCGTTTGACCCATGTAAATAATATCTCATTGATTGGTGACAGCGAATCTTCCTGATGAATCGATCGTTCCGATGAGTAACGTATGCAAACCAGGGGTTTATTTTGGCTATGCACAGGTGTATGGTTTGAGCGGTCAAGAGGGTAAAGTACACCCAATGGTGATGAGCCTTGGTTGGAACCCGTTTTACAAGAATGAACGTCTTACTGCGGTATGTATTGCCCTCGTTCCTCAGTATTGCTATCATCACTCAAACAGCGTAAAGGAAATTCACATAATTCACGAATTCATGTCTGACTTTTATGGCTATGACATGCAAGCGGTTGTGCTAGGCTATATCCGCCCAGAACTGGACTACACATCTAAGGGTCAGTACATCATGTATTTGCCAAGGTCCATGGATTGAGCTTGCTCTGGATTTCAGAGGCCCTCATAGAAGACATCAACACGGATAAACGTGTAGCACTCAGATCACTTTCTCGAGAGGGCTACATGAAGTTCGGAGTTGACCCTAATCTAAACAATAACATAATGGAGGGGGTTCCGCCGTAGGTGGATTGTCAGTGCGTGAGTATATACTGATCACCCTGCGCTTTGAAAAGGAGCAATATTACTGTGTTATAGAGAATGTGCTTGGTACATATGTACTAAAATTATTATCACTGCATGAAATAGAATTCTGGTTTCAGACTCAGCTCAGCAGCGCGTAATTTTGGGGTTTTCCACGCCACAAGTTCCAAGCCCCGACTCGTCTTGACTTTTGACTTGCTTTTCCCAACCCAACGATAATCATGTACAACGGTATCGGACTGACTACACCCCGTGGGAGGTACGTGGTTTTGTTCATTGTCCATCGAATTATTGTCGGTTTAACTTGTTCTTCTCAGCGGTACGAATGGTTATGTCGTCCGCAACCTGTCCGCTTTCCGGAGTCGTGATCCACAAAATGACCGTGCTAACGCCTGGGACGCCACCCCACCAAAGCATCGAGAACCGGACAAAGAAATACTTGAGCACGAAAGGAAAAGAAAGGTTGAGGTCAAATGCTTGGAGCTTCAACTCGAGCTAGAAGATAAAGGGCAAGCATTTGTGGTCTGCCATCATTCTATATTTTCTCACATCATGTCTAGCTTCGAAGAGGATGAGATTGAACGACAAGTGGTTGCTCTACGAGAGCGCCTTTTATCCATGCTTCCTCCTCCCACATCCGCAAAGTCTCTGAAACCATCCGACACACACGCCCTTGCGGCCGCGAAAAAGCTCGAGTTGGACAAGATGGCAGCTGCCCTTGGCACTCGCTCCGATTATACTGAAGGCGATGCCTTTGACAGGGAGAAACAAGAGCAACTACGCCAGAAGCGGATGATAGAAAGAGAGGAGCGCGACCAAAGACGGGAAGAGGAACGAAAACGGCTCGCCGAACAGAAAGAAAAATGGGAGCGAGAAAAACGGGAAAGGGATCGTCTGAGAAGGAGAGAGGAGGACATGAGGCGCCGTGAGAGGCGCAGCAGAAGTCCTGTGCGCCATACGATGCCGCCACCACCCTCTCCTCCTCGTCGTCGTCCATCCTTGCGCTCACCGTCCCCACCTCCTCGTCGTCGTCCATCCTTGCGCTCACCGTCCCCACCTCCTCGCCGCCGGCGATACGACTCGCGCTCCCCTCCGCGTGATTATCGGGACAACAGACCGCCCCTGCGCAGATCTCCACCACCCGTCTCTCGTCGACGTCGATCTCCTTCTCCGACCCACTCTCGCCCTATGTCACGGTCCCCTTCGCGTTCCCCACGTTATCGCTCCCGCTCAGATAGGGATAGTGCTTCTCCACCACCTCGACGGGGTTCTGTTTCTCCTTCGCGTCGCAATAACAGGGCCGCGTCTCACTCGCCCCCACGCCGTGACTATACACCGTCATCGCGTGGCCGTAGCCCGGCACGTATGTCAAGGAGTAGATCAACATCTCCCGTTAACTATTCGCGCTCCATTTCTCCGCCTCCACGAGATGTTAAGAGGATATCTCCGTCTGTCGGTTCGGGGTCGAGTATGAGTGTGAGCTCGCGAAGCTCCCGTAGTCGGAGCAGGGACTGACGTGGCGCTGTCTTATTTTGTTTTGTCTATGCTCTCTTCTATGTGTTCGTGCGCGATTTGACTCCCAAGAATTGAACTTCCATTATCGATGTTAGTAATATGGCAGTACGTGACAATGCATAGCGAGGTCCGTGAAAAGAGCATGTCCGCGGGTCCGGAGCCGAAGTAACCGGTAGCACAGCCCCGGCGGCCCATGGTTAGCCCTATCGATTCGCTTTGCAAGTAAGTTAGCTTGCTCCAACTCTTTAAGAACTTTCACCAAGTGCACTTTGACGAGGCCGTTTGAGAGAGCACAGCTCTTTTCCCTCCTTCCAACTATAGAAGCCCCAGATCAAATTTGTGCCACCTAGTACAGTAGCCTTCGGTGAGTAGGACGACAGATGAGACCTTCCACGCTCAGTCCCAGACGTTCATTTATCCAGGCCAGCCACTGTTTCTGCGAAGCCGCGGTCAATTGGGAGGTACCAAACAGAGATGATGTTCAGTACAATCCTTCGACGAATTCCATCTCCGGTAGGGGCCTTACGCCTGTTCGCATCATCTGCGTCACCTGCTTTTCCCGGACCCTCGCGTACCCTGCACACGTTACGAAGATTTACGTTGGCCGTTTCCTTGGGGTCCACCGCCTATACGATCGGTGCATTTTACCCTCCCACTATTGTGACTTATGTTGCGCCTCGTGTCGCTCCACCACCTCCCGATCCCAACCTCCCGGAGACCCAAGCTTATGTCGCAACCCTCGAGGAGAAATTGCAAAAGCTGCCAATTCTTGCGGAGCACCGTGCAAAGGAAGACCCGGAAGCATGGTACGAGACGCGGCCATATATTTCTGTACCCGAGGAACGTCGCGCCAATAATCTGACTGCTGGTACGCTCCGCGGGCCTGGTCGTCTTGCGTTGCACCCGCTTGTTCGCGCGCGTAGAGATGAGACTGAATCATTGATCATCGTGCATGTGGGGCGTGCTCTGTGCGGACACGACGG